>JXCR01128610.1:269806-282072 GCA_002079205.1 Phalaenopsis hybrid cultivar | reverse complement strand
ATGTGTATAAGAGACAGATATATATATATATATATATATATATATATATATATATATATATATAAAGACTTAGCTCATGACCGATTAATGCCATCGAATACTTTTGGACGGGTCTTCAAAATTAGAACATTTCAATAAAATTATTTCATTGTCGCTTTTCTATTTAATATGTGATTCTTAAAGCTAATTGAGAAATTACCCCTATTTGACCTCATCATACATGAAATATGCCTAACAGTTTTTCCTAAATAAAGTTACCCCTAATGTAATAATAACCCTTATTAAAATAATAATAAATAAAATACTCACCTATTGAGTGTTTATCTCTTGTTTCCATTTCATTCACATCCATCCACACGAGAGGGATAGAAAGTGAGAGATGTCGGGAGGGGGAACATACTAAACTTAGGCAAGGAGTCGAAGCAGATGAGCCATAAGAAAAAGGTGGATGATGAACAAAACATAAAAAGAAGAAGAAGAAAAGAAAGAAAATGATAAAGAAAAAGAAGCATAAGAAGGAGGAGGATGAGGTTACCTTTAACTGAGTTGAGAGGAGGAAGAGCTCGTGGAACATGCTTTCTTCAAGCGGTCGAGCATGCCTCAACTATTATGAGGCGCACACGAGCGTAGAATGAAAGGAAGATGAAGCCACAAGTTTCTTTAGCTCCAATCTAAACTTTTGTGCCCAACCTAAGTGAAACAAGGAGGGTTCGTGCCTGCTTGTAGGAGCACTCGACCAGGAACTCCGAGAGAAAGAATGATAGCATAGGTATTCTTGCATGTGTGAAGGACTCAATCGAGCCCCACCTGCTTGCTCGATGCACCAAATGAATGTATGACAAAATACGCAAGATTTAAGTAATTAATTTTACATAAATAAATTTCAGAAAAATATTATTTGCAAATTAATTTAAATTGTGTAATAATTGTTTAAAGGTAATTGACAGAAAGGCTAAGCATGACAAAACCTTGTCGTGGAGAAGAATTTCAAATATAAAGTCTAATTTTAATAATTAAGTTCCAAGTTCCTAATTAAGTTTTGTTAGCCAAAATTAAGTGTTTAATAATGTTAAATAATATAAAAATTTGAAAATCTATTAGTTAAATATGTTTAAACCATAAATTTTGGAGAAAATAAAATTAATCTGGATAATCCCATACATATATATGTGTATTTGTTTATATAATTAGATAAATAGTTAATTAAACAATAAATTATGAAAATAATAACAGTAAATCTATAATTAATAGGAAAGAGGATTAGCTATGAATAGAAATGGGTAAATAATTTTTTATTTTACAATAGTTCTGTAATTTTACACATATTTTTACTATTTCACGACTTTTCTTTTAAAATTCAGAAGTTCATGTTTCTTTTAATAAAATGTAATAAAAGAAATAAAATATGATATATGCATGTATATGAGAGTCACCCATGGATAATACTAACAGAAAAATGCAATGTGCCCGTGCACGAAAAAAAAAGTGAATTGTTTGTCCACTTTAATGATGGGTTGAAAAATGTTAAATATACATCTTTTGAAAGTATATGTTTAGACAATTACTTCAAATAATAAAAAGTGTAACAAAAGGTAAATGGAATCGTTTTTTTTTTTACTTTTTTTTTCCCACAGGCTTTTTAATGACTGCTATATATTTACGAAGTATTTTAAAATGAGAATTATTATAATGCAAAAATATTTACTCAATGAATGGTTTAACTCAACTCATAAGTGAAAACATTTTTATTGGATCACATAGAATAAGTGAATAGGTGCAGAAGAGCACATACTGATAGATATTATAGTTTAGTTTTTATTTTCTCTTGGATTATGAAATAAATTTACTCTTTTGTGTTATATATTTTATTTTAATTATAAAATAAAATTGTTGGATAATATTATCTTTGACTGACAGATAGTTTCCGCCTTCATAATTCTAAACTTATGGGCCGGGTCATGTGACCTAATGAGAAATAAACTCATATTTTAATGAAGTTCAAACTCAAACAATTTTAAATCGAGATTTGAAGTAGGTTTCCATGTCCCGGACATAATTGAAAGGTCAATTTGAAGTTGATTTGTGCGACTCAATATTGTGGAGTATATTAGTTCGGTTGGGGAAAAGAGGAAGATATTGATGGGATCTACAATGTGTGAAGGGCAGGGTAGTTCACGATGCAATTATGTGTATTATGAGATGTATATAACCAATTTCTCTTTATATTTATGCATTGACAAAATTATAGATGGTCACAACTTCAAATTTTTTTATATTATTTATCTATTTGTTTAGGGCACTCATAGTTATTAGTAATTGGAATTGTATTATATATAAAGCTTGATTTTATATTTTAGTTGTTTTCATGTGGAAAATAATAAAATTATTATATTTTAAGATATTTCAAAAGTGTTTATAGGTATAGGCTTAAGAAGGCACAAAACCCCCGCACTACAGAAGAAGTGAGAATTAGTGTTGAATACTTTTGATGCAAATATTAGCGTCGGATTAGCGGCCAATAAGAGGTGAAAAATTAAATATGATATTTGTGTCGGATTTTGCGTCTGAATTACATTGGATTATTTGTCGATAAAAGTATTATCAAAATGACTGAACTTTTTTTGGAGTTGCAGTTGATTATGCATTGAATTTGCATCGAAAACTCAACGCAAATGCTTGTTAGCGTCAAAATAAACCGATGCAACTTCGACACAAATCTGGTGTAAATGTCATAATTTACATATCCCACCCGCCTAAATTTCCTATTCTCTCTGTGTTTAATCTCTTCTATGCTCGAAAGCCTCCTGTTTTCCCCTCCTCCCTTTCCCTCTCCCTCATGGCTTCACTCAAATTCATCACCTTCCCAAACGAACCTTCACAATACAATCACCATTAGGGCTAGCTCGGAAGGTGACGAATTTTCGTGTATAGAGCACCGAAACTTTTGTAGTTCTCATCCTTTCGCTCCACTCTAATTAGAAATCAGTGAGGAAGGTATTTCCATTTGCACCAGCCTTTATCACTTAATTTTTTTTTAGTGAAATGGGTATTTCATAGGTAATGCTTAGGTGTTAGGTATGTATGAAAATCTTTTTGTGATGTATGTCTTTTCAAGTGCATAATTAATGTGGTGTGCATAATTGAAGTTTAAGTTTCAGATGTGTGTGTGTGTAAGAATTGAGAAAAAGAAAAAAAGAATTGAGTGGTGTGTATGAAAATATTCATAGATATGTATTGTGGTATGTATGTAAAAATTGAAGTTTTGGTGTTAGGTATTTATATACGTATGAATTGAGTGTTATGTATGAATATTTTCGTAAATATTGAAGTTTATGGATAAGGTATGTATATATATAAGAATTGAGTGATATGTATGAAGTCTTCATAAAAATTGAAGCTTAGGAGTTAGATATGTATATACACAAGTATTGAGAGATATGTGTTTACCTCTCAGTAGATTTCAAGTCGGTTGGTTGAAGTGAAGCAATATGTGCATCGTGTCATGTTTGAAATGATGCTGATATAGAAGGGATGCTATTACTAGAATTCACGTTGGTTGGTTGAAGTGGAGGAATGCATCAAGTGGGTCTATTGTTCAAAATGATGGTGATATACATGGTATTAGTAGGATTGAAGTTGGTTGGTTGAATTGGAGGAATGCATCGATCGGTCAAATCATCAAAGTGAGGATGATATAGATTGGGATGTTATAGTTGATTTGTTGGTCACTTAAAGTGGAGGAGTGCATTGGACCTTGTTCAAAGTGATGGTGATATAGATGGGTATGTTATTAGTAGAATTCAAGTGTTTGCTTTCAGTTTGTTGGTCGACCAAGTAGTGTCATCTTCTTACTGTAAGCATTGACTAATTTTTATTTCTGTAGCAATTGTGTTGATCGGAAGAACTACATCTATGCTGCAAATGAATATTCTTAATTTGAAAGCTTGGATGTATAAAAATTATTTCCAAGATGAAACAAACTCACTGATAAGTTCTTGAATGACGTTGAGAAATTTGTGCAGGTGGCATAACCACTTTTCAACTATCGTTCTGAGGGTAAGTTCCAGTGCCCTTGTGCGAAGCACAAAAATCAAGCACTTCTGCCACCCGAAGAAGTTAAGTTGAATATTTACCACATGAAATTCAAACCTAGTTATTGATACTAGATTGCGCATGGCGAGCAAGAACCTAAAGTTTAGTTTGATCAAAGAGGTGTCTTGACAAGTTATGTCCTTCATGCATGAGAAATGGATCCTGACACTTATAAAGAAATGGTTCATGATTCTTAGACAGCTCAATTTGTTGGGTGGTTCAACAAGAGGCAGAACACCGAATAACGAATCACAACAGTTTTATTACTTATTGAGCGTTGTACAACACCCTTTATAGGATGGTTGCATCTCACATACAGAGTTATCGGCGGCGCCAAGAATGTTGACCATAAAATCAGATTTTAACATGCTCAGAGAAGCATTGAATCAGGTAGCAAATTTACTGAAAGAGATCAATCATGCAGGAAATTTAGTGTTGGATGACATGTATATAATGAAAAATTTTGTTTCAAAGTTAGGTTTATGATGTGAGAAGATATATTGTCGTGTTAATGGGTGCATGATATGTTACAAGGCTGCAGTCGAGACAACTTGCCAATTATGTGGTGTGGATCGATTCAAACAAAGGAATAGAAATACAAAAAAATACTTCATACAAATGACTATTTTATTTTTTGCTCCTACCATGGCTTCAGAGATTATTAGCTTCCATGCGTACAATCTCATACATGACTTGACATATTATCGGATCTGTCGATGCTAACTCGAAGAGTCATTCGTCACATGCTGAGACCCAGAGACATTTTGACTGTATTTACCTGGATTTTGCAGTTGAAGTACACAATGTTAAACTTGAGTTATGTGTGGATGACTGTTCTCTCGGTTCTTTTTATAACTTGGAGTTATCAGCTTGTCTGTTTATATGTTGTCGTATAATTTCCTTATTCGAATAAATCTCATTCATAAATCATATCGATGATTCGAAGAAGAGAAGAATAAAAAAATGATATGTGACAACAAATATGCAAACAAATAAGAAGAAACAAGCGAATGACTTCTATATGGGTAATCTTTGTGTGATGGATCGAAATTATACATCCGAAAAAGATTGGATTGAAGTATCTTGAATCACAACATCCACAAAGAGAATCCCTTCATAAGCTACATGTAGATAAAGAACCAAAAAGAATATTTTTGTCTTGGGGGTCAAGAGTCTTTTAGAGGAACATATCCCTTTGGTTAATTACATCTCGATGAATACCCAAGAATGCTCTCATAAAACGAGTTTCACTTATATTATTATGAACCTGGAGAATATGCCAACAAATGATGATTATTTCGTATGGGAACGACTGATGCTTTAAAGATCTCTTCAAGTCACATGGCAGAGAGTGAGCCTCTCACATTCCAAATGGATAGTGACTCATAGACATACGAAGCTTACGAAATAACCAGCATAATCTCAATGAGGATATCCCTATATGTTTAGCAGGTCATAAGGGCAAAGGTGGTTCACTGTATCCCAAGCGGGTGGCACATCATCATTAATTGGGTCGTCATGATGATATCGACGAAGTTAAAAGAGTGATAGGGCTCAAAGGGGCTCAACAACAGGAAGGGTAGAGTGGTCCTAAGCATATAGAGGTAGTTGAGTCGGGGTTTCATAGACCCGTCATCCAAAGTTATTAGAACCTTAAGTTTACCTAGTCATGAAGGTAGTTGATCCAACACGTCCAGAGATCCCCAGTCAATAATCTGTGAATTGCGTCGTCCATGTGGAACCTTAATAGGCCTAAGTAAAAAAGAAAATTCTAGTCTTATGACCTACAAGGTAGAGCTCAAGTGTGGGACTCACACTTGCCGCACAGATGTCAGAGTTGCCCCAGGAAAGAAAGAAAAGATGAGGTTCAACTACAAAGCCGAAAAACATTTTTCACAAAAGGACTTACACCTCGTCTGAGTGGGGCAGCCTCTAACACCCTAAACTCACTAGATTATCTCTTAAGTAGAAATTTATGTTGTGCTAGTCAGGTTGAAAAAACTTGGGGGCCTCTCATTGAGACATGCAAATATGAATCTACCACACTTCTAAGCGTGGAAGCCCTATTATATGACTTGGGATATATCCATGCATGCATGCCATTTAAAATCCATCCCAAATGCCATGTAGGAAAGAAAATGTGAATTCTAAAGTCTTGAATATGTTAATCCTATAATTTTCATTATCTTGAATATTTTATTAGAATTTTGTCGCAAATTTAGATTTTTAAATCCTAAATAGTCTATATTGCATTCGTGATTTCCAGACAAACCACATAATGAAATTCATTTTAAGCATTCAAGCATTTGATAAAGCAAGCCAAATATAATAATAAAAAAAAAGCTTGTGCCACTGAGTCTGCAATATATCCTAGAAAAGAAAAAATGAGTGGGTTAAACATTGCATATATGTGTCGGATCCTGATTTCATACATTAATATCAAATGTAGAATTCATATAAGGGACACAAACTGCCCCCTTGGTCCCTCGCCACGTGGTTCCCGCACCAAAATGCTCTTGAACTGTGACCGTATCTTATTTCCGTTATAAGACTCTCCTAAGGACTCTAAAAGATACATAGGAAAATAAAAAAAGGATTGGACCTGCATAAAAATAAATTTTGCGGGAAAGCCAACAAACATGCAATGTAGAATGAACTGTGTCTTTTATTAGAAGAGCTAAATAGCACATGCAAGCAAATGATTAGTAGAAATCATCACATGCTCCCTCTTTTAATAGTACTTGTGTGTGTGCATATATATAGGTACGACTCCGTACAAAAGAACGCCTTAATATACTATCATGTGGATCAAGCAGGCAAGAACACTAAAAAAACACAAAAGTAACCCTTGGCTAGCACAAGCACATCAACAAAGAATGATAGCCAAATTTGACGAAAAGATTATCTTGCATCCTAAATCCCAGCTTAACACACAATCTAATTGAAAATGTCATAACCAACATCTAAGTGCTCTGGGTAAAGTCTCTAGTTACCGTATACCTTGATGGGTTGTCACAGTGGCTCTGTTCAAAAGATTTAAGGGATTTAAAGCACGTCACAAGAAAATAGACGACATTTTAAAAGAGGCGTCCTCACATATGGCTTAACATATATAATTTTAAAATAGGTGGATAATACTTATACTAGCAAAAATATCTATATTTTATATTTTAAAGTAACATACGAGCAATCAAGTGATATGCTTTAGAGTCCTATGACCTATAGCACAATCATACTATTTATTGCTCTTGAAATAGAAACTCATGTTGCTCGCTGATGCATTCTTGCTGGTAATGTTCGTTTGAGTATCACGACCAACTAACAAGTAACGAGTCACTTTCCTAAAGAGTGGACAAGACAACAAGAAGAATGAGCAAGCATACAAACATGCAAAAAACTCATATTGTGATTATGTGACCGAAACACAAAACAATCAGAACAGGCTATCGTCATAAAAGGATTGACATCGGGCACCGACGGGTGACGACCATCTGCAGGGGGCGGCGGTCGATGGCAGTGGCGAGCGGTGGTGATCGGGCAGCGATAGACGACAATGGCGAGTAGCGATTAACTACAGTGGCAAGGGGCGAGAGGCGATGGTGGGCAATCTGAGATGGGTGGTGGGAGGGGTCGGCGGGGTGGCGGTGGCGACAATGGTGGGCAACCGACGACAATGACATACGGTGGCGATGGTCGGTGATGGTAGTGGTCAGTGGCGGTGACGGAGCTACGACTGGTGCCAGTGGCGGCGTTTTGTGAGTGGCATGAGGACTCGTAGTTTTGAGTGTTTTAAAAAGAGACAAAATCATATTTTTTCTGTTTGAGTATTTTAAAAACAGAAGTATTTTTCTAAAAAATAAAAAAAAAACAAATATACAAACACTATTTTTTGTTTGTTTCCTATTTTTTATTTTCAAAAATAAAAAAAAAACAAAAAGCAACAATTGATCCAAAACAACCTCTAAGATTTTTATGTGAAAAACTAGGGGGAGAAAACAACAGGCTTGACCCGGACATAATAATGCATTATTCAAGCAAAACCATAGAGTTTCATTATTCCTCCCAGGAGGAGATGAATGGATTACGTATGAACATACTTAAATTCGGTTTTTACAATTGTTATAGAGCTGAAAGTAATAGAGGGATGATAATAGTTGTTAATCGATATTAATCAGTGATAACACTAAACAGATAATAATAATCTAACAATTACAGTCAAGATAACAGTTGGCTGACAGTGCTAGAATACAAATGTTTGGATTATAAAGCCCAATCGTATTAATTACATTGATAATTATTAGTTTAGATCTTTAGCCTTGGATCAGATTAGTTTTTTTATGCTTTTAAATTTGCCTTGTCAATGCATTCAATTTGATTACAAATTCATTAAAGTTACGTTGAATGATTTTGAATTTAATTTTGAAAATTTTACATTGGAAAAATGTTTCAACAAACGTGCTTGATTAGAAAGGTCTACTATTGACATAGAAGTGATATTATATATTATTTTTTCAAAAAATATGTAACAAATACATATTCCACATAAGTAAGCTTGATAAATGAGACAGAAATTCTAATAATTCATATACTAAAAGTATTTAGATTTTAATTTAAATTTAATGACTGATCAAATATAGAATGTATTATTTTAATATGATTTAAATGATAAAAAGACGTGGAATTTCTTTTAAAAATATTTTTTTTTGTATAAAGATTTTATCAAAATAAAGCATTTAAATTAATCACTTTACTTCTAAAAATAAATTATTAACTTAATTTCAATTTTTACATGTATGCCATTACTGTAAAAATGTGTATTTTACGTTTCTAAAGACAAAATAATGATATTTTTAAATGTATTAGTGTAAAAGCATAGGAATTGAGTGGTATGTATGTAAATGCCCGAAATATAAATATAAGAATTAAGGAAATTGTGGAGGAAGTTTTTGTAATTTTACGCTAGACGACTAAACTGCGAGAGTGCGAGGGTCCCGGCTACATTGCTCCATAAATTAGAGCTACTGCGGATGGGAATGATCGTCGCCGAAGCCACACGCTCAATTTCAACTTTGTCAATTGGGCGATCTCAAGCGGCGGTGAAAGAGGTAAAGTGTCACCTTCTTCCGGAAAAAATTTCTATAATTTCTGCTAAAAGTTTAAATTTTATGGTTGCTATGATGACTGCTTTGGTCTGGAGTGCTGCATTCCAGGTCTAGAAATGGATGGAGAGCAGAAATTGTTTCACTTTGATGATGTCTCGAAGCACAGCGCCACCAAGGATTGCTGGCTCATTATCGATGGAAAGGTCGATATTTTTTTCTTTGGAAATCTGATATTTGGATGCCGTTCTTGGTTTTGCTTGGATTTTTGTAGGCTAAATTAAAGTATTTTTTCCTTACATATTTTGACTTTATTTCCTAAATCTGAAAAGGACATGAAAGAAGCTAATTCATATACTGGTAAAGAGCTATCTATGTCGGCACATTTGTTAATTACATGCGATTTTCCAAAGCAGTTACTTCCGATCTGAAATAGGAATGATGTTTGGTTTAGATAAGGAGGAGATTGTTGGGAAATAAACACTTTACATGTTATAGAGAGCGTTAAAGTAATCTTTATGTATATAATTAGCTATTATAACTCAAAAAGGGAATATCTTGTTTCAAAGGGAGATATATGGAGGAGGTGGGTGCTGGAGGATTCGAAACGATAGTCTTAATTTAGAGCCAATAAATATTAGCTTTCTTATTTGTTTCAGCTTGAAATTTAGGGTTTCAAACTAAGACAGCTGATGTAGCTTTGTTTCAGTTTATGTTAGATAGGTTATCGAAATTTGTTTAGTCGCGAGCGCAAATAGATTGTGTATAGTTCAAGCATGGTTATAACTTAGTTAAAGTTCTTTTTTGAAGTTTTGGTGCATATTTGGTTTGGTTTTCCTGTAAAGGAAATCACTCTCTACCATGCATCTTCCATTTATTACCCCAAAAGTACTAAGTGTTCATATCATTTCAATGTTCTCATTGACACTATCGATCCTGAAGGAAAACAAAATATGGATTTAAAGGAGATCCCTATAGGTTCTCTTGCACCTTGGCTCATATTACTTGTTAGTCATAATGATGACTTAGTGCACCATCCGGGCAAGGGCTCCAATTCTACAGGATTGACTTTTTTCACCTAAGATTAGTTTAGAGAGCTATATGAAATGATCTATTTCTTGATACAAGCTTTGATGCATGCCACTCTTGTTACAAATGTTAATACCACTATTTTTGGCTTTGGTGAACCTACAATCCCGTCTACATCTTATTGGTAGAATTGGTCCGTAGCTTGTGGTGCTCTTGATGAGCCTCAGTTTATCATTCCTTGATTATTTCTCTCCTCTTTCACCTTCTATACGGTGATCTTAGAAGAGCCAATTATGTGGAAGTTCAAGGCTACACCTATAGACTACAATAAGATGACAAATATTCTTATTAAGCACATAATGGGTAATTATACATCATGCCCTTGATCATTTCCTCCAATTTTGTTTGTTTCAAGTTTTCCTGATGACTCTTAAAGACTCAGTGCACTAGTGGTTCTCTCATCTTTCTATTTGTAGCATCCACAACTTCGATGAGCTATCTCTATAATTTATCGCCTAATTCTTTTCTCTCAGAGGTTCTGGAAGATATGTTATGCTCTACTTAGCTTCAAATAGAAGGAGATGGAATCCTTTTAAGACTACATCGCCTANAATAGACGACATTTTAAAAGAGGCGTCCTCACATATGGCTTAACATATATAATTTTAAAATAGGTGGATAATTCTTATACTAGCAAAAATATCTATTTTTTATATTTTAAAATAACATACGAGCAATCAAGTGATATGCTTTAGAGTCCTCTGACATGTAGCACAATCATACTATTTATTGCTCATGAAATAGAAACTCGTGTTGCTCGCCGATGCATTCTTGCGGGTAATGCTCGTTTGAGTATCACAACCAACTAACAAGTAACGAGTCACTTTCCTAAAGAGTGGACAAGACAACAAGAAGAATGAGCAAGCATACATACATGCAAAAAACTCATATTGTGATTATGTGACCGAAGCACAAAACAATCAGAACAGACTATCGCCATAAAAGGGTTGACACCAGGCACCGACGGGTGGCGGCCATCTGCAAGGGGCGGCGATCGATGGCAGTGGCGAGCGGTGGTGATCTGGCAGCAATAGAAGACAATGGCGAGTAGCGGTTAACTACAGTAGCGAGGGGCAAGAGGCGCTGGTGGGCAGGGCAATCTGAGATGGTGGTGGGCGGGGTCGGCGGGGTGGCGGTGGCGACAATGGTGGGCAACCGACGACAGTGACACACGGTGGCGATGGTCGGTGATGGTAGTGGTCAGTGGCGGTGACGGAGCGACGATTGATGCCAGTGGCGGCGTTTAGTGAGTGGCATGAGGACTCACAGTTTTGAGTGTTTTAAAAAGAGGCAAAACCATATTTTTTCTGTTTTGAGTATTTTAAAAACAGAACTATTTTTCTAAAAAATAAAAAAAAAACAAATAAACAAACACTATTTTTTGTTTGTTTCCTTTTTTTTGTTTTCAAAATTAAAAAAAAAAAAACAAAAAGCAACAATTGATCCAAAACAACCTCTAAGACTTTTATGTGAAAAACTAGGGGGAGAAAACAACAGGCTTGACCCGGACATAATAATGCAATATTCAAGTAAAACCATTGAGTTTCATTATTCCTCCCAAGAGGAGATGAAGGGATTACGTATGAACAGACTTAAATTCGGTTTTTACAATTGTTATAGAGCTGAAAGTAATAGAGGGATGATAATAGTTGTTAATCGATATTAATCAGTGATAACACTAAACAGATACAGTTGGCTGACAGTGCTAGAATACAAGTGATTGGATTATAAAGCCCGATCGTATTAATTACATTGATAATTATTAGTTTAGATCTTTAGCCTTGGATCAGATTAGTTTTTTATGCTTTTAAATTTGCCTTGTCAATGCATTCAATTTGATTACAAATTCATTAAAGTTACGTTGAATGATTTTGAATTTAATTTTGAAAATTTTACATTAGAAAAATGTTTCAACAAACGTGCTTGATTAGAAACGTCTACTATTGACATAGTAGTGCTATTATATATATATATATATATATATAT
>JXCR01128610.1:225898-237084 GCA_002079205.1 Phalaenopsis hybrid cultivar | reverse complement strand
ACATATATATATATATATAGTTTTAGAAAAATATGAAATCAAACTGACCTCGTATTTTTCACAGTTTAAATGAAATAACGCTCTACCTCAAATCATGTATCTATCCCGAGGGATAGATACAAGACCTGAGGATGATGCTTGATCAAATAAACTAAGAAATATGACATCCGTTTGGTCTGCGAAACTGTTTTATTTGCCGACAAGTTCCCCTATTTAATACAATGAATTAAATAGGATTTATTTTAGGTTGGGTTCGGAAAAACTTCCTATAAGGGCAAACCCTATAGTTAATTACATCTTAAATGACCGAAGTCACCTAAAAAAACTCTCGATAAAAATCAGAGACTATAGTTAATTACATCTTAAATGACCGAAGTCACTTAAGAAAACTCTCGATAAAAATCAGAAAATCTTATCTTCAAAGAAGTCAAAAGATATGACTTTTCAACAAAATTGAACCAAAGAGTGTCAAATAGGAAAGACTCAAATTCAGAACATTCTTGAGGAATCCGAATGAGGAAGAACTAGGGGAAGTTGTAGATCCGGAGGCGAACCCCGGTGACTTCCCAATCTATCATATGGTTTGACTTCAGTTTCGAGGAGAAATTATTCAAGTGTTTTATCGTGCCAATTTTATTTAATTAGAGCTTATATTTGCGTGACACGGTCACACAAGTCGCCTAGAAGATATGAGGGTTTACGTCGTATCGGACGACAACATCGGAACCTAGAACGAGTTAGGGCTTAAACTGCACAGTCTGGCTATGCAAAAGATAAAGTGAGGATTTATGTTGCGCTAAGCAGACTACCTCGAAATCCTATGGCTTGTTGTTTAATTTCTAGAAAAGAATGGTTTAGTTGGGAAAGACATGTTCTGCTGTTGAAGATGGTTGTGCTGCCCACCACGGTAGCTCTAAACTCCTTGACATCACGAGTTTAAGTTTTCTATAGTGTCCAGTTATAATGTCAAATCAAATGACCATATGATAATAGTTCTCTAAACGTCCTATATAAAAAGAAGACATGTTTAAAGTCATATAATATAAAATGTGCAATACAGGATAAACAGTAGGATGCATGTAGAACAGTAGTAGGTAGAAACAAGAATAGTATAACATGCTGTACAGAAAGAACAGTAGCAGGTAGAAACATGACAAGTATGACATGCTGTACAGAAATAACAGTAGCAGGTAGAAACATAAATAGTATAACATGCCGTACAGAAAGAACAGTAGCAGGCAGAAACAAAAAAATGAAGTGTTGTAAAATGTAAAGCAAACCTGTACGCCCGTGAGATCAGTTGTTCTTTAAGTATAGCAAGTCTAAATGCATCGCAAAAAATGAAATCTGGAAGAAATGTCGTCCAGGAAATCCGAAGAAGAGTGTAACGACTCATGACAGAAAACTCGAGAAATTCAACGAGAAAAGACTCAAGTAAAAGAAAAGAAAAAAAAAGAGTCCACAAAAATCTTAGAGAAATCCCGAAAGAAAGAAAAAGTAACACGAGTGTCCTGTCCCAAAGCTTCAATAAAGCAAAAGAAATTCGGGTGAGGGGGACCGCAAGCACTCGTATGGAANTGCAAAGAAGAGTTATCAATTTTTGTTTCGTAGAAAAGTATGTTTTTGCTTGAAAAAGGTTTATCAAAACTTTTTTTTTAGAAATTTTTGTTGTCCACAAGTCGATTACACTGTCGGGCGTGAGACTGCCAACAATCTAAGGAGGTTCGAGCCAACTCCCGCTAGATTATCCTATTATTTATCAAATACCTGGATCCTGAATTTTTATCATCACCACCGTACGCCCCAAAACAATTACTTGCGACATTGCTTGATGGTTTCACGTATAACAAAAGGTTATACGTGGACACTTATGCATCAAACATAAGCATAAAAAAAAGCCGAACCAAGAAGCAAGGAAAGAAAAGAGCAAAAATGGGGTGAGAGAGAGAAGGCACTGATCCATCTAAAACACCAAAAAGGATAATAGATCAGTCCTCAAAATTCCTATCGAAAAGACCTGCAAAAGTATGGCTCAAGGTTTTTCCTAACAAACATAAATGACCACTTTGCGTTGATTTTTTTTTTTTCAAATCCCAAAGACTTAGGATTGATCAAGTCAACCAAATGCTTTTCCAAAATGAGGCTTAGAAATCTCCCAAACTACACAAAAGGAAAATAACTCGAAAAATACCACCACTAGTACTCCCAAACTCATGCAAGAAATCAGAATCTTCCAACTTTCAATTTAATCAATAGCCTCATATATCAAATAAGCATAAAATCTTCTCATATAACCAAATAAATGCTCATGGCCAGGGTCAATACAAAGAGATGAACGACAGCTAAAGCTCTCGGCTAAGGGAACCCACAAGGGAGGCAACTACTAAGGCTCACGACTTAGGGCAGCAAGGAACAGCTGCTAAGGCCCACGACCAAAGGCAAGCCAAGGAACAACAAGTAAGGCTCACGGCTAAGGCGACCAAAAAGGAAAGGGAGAGCTGTTTAGGCTCACGGTCGAGGTAACCAAAAAGGAAAGGGGGAGCTGTTAAGGCTCACGGCCGAGGCAACCAAAAGAACCACCAGTGGATATTATGCTTCCTCGACATACATAATAGGATAACTAAAGTGATTATAATTTTTGGGATGACAAACTTGATTCATCAATAACATTCCAGTCATTCAAGCCTAGCAAGAAGGACCAAATCACACCATCAACTTACAATAGGCCTCGCGGGTAAGGACTGCAAGAGGAGCAAATCTCAATGGTGAGCTCACGGGTAGGACCAAAGGGGGAGGCTGATTCAACCACATCACAAACCCACGGCTAGGAACCAAGCAAACATCAAACTGCGGCCTTATAAACTTCCAAACCAATCCATCAAAACCAGATAACAGCTCTCGAATAAGGACAACACAGCAAGCCCAAAACAGGCTCTCGGACAGGAGTCAAGACAAGCAAACCGAGCCCCTGAACAAAGCCAAAAGCAAACCCTTCAAGGCCCATACATGAAGCTTAAACAGTTAGGACAATGTTTTAACCAAAACCAAAAGCCAAGCCCCAACAAAACCAACATCTCATGCCTTTTCAAGGTGAAAACTGAGCCCCAATGAAGGCTAGAAACCAAAATTTTATAAGCTACAAATGCAGTTTATGACAATAAATCCAAACTCAGTCATCCTTGAGAAAACCGAAAACCAGCATGGGCCAGAAAAAAAAATCAAGCCGCAGCTAAGGCTCAAATCAGGCCATAATAAAAGCTAGAAAAAAAAACACCTTCATGCCTTCAAAATATCAAAACATAGGGCCACCACATGCTTCAAATAAGAACTGTAGAACCTTTTCAAATCAATATAAACTTCTTCCTAGCATGCATTTCGAGTAAGGGAAAGCCACAGGAAGCGAAAACCAAGCCCAGTAAAGGCTAAAAATCGTGTCATCCGGTAGATAAAACAAACCCACATCAACATGTATTTCATATGAGAGGAATAATGTGAAGTAGAGAAGCATGTATAAACCTCGAAGTTAACATTTCAAGGCCTCCAAAATAAGTTCCGAGGGACTTCCAAAAATAAATATTTTCATAGCCCATATAGTTTTCGAACAAATGAGGCAGCCGCATGAGCTAAAACCGAGCCCCCACATGTGTGCAAGACCAAATAAACCTTCCAATGTCTCGTGCTAGATAAGAATAAATGAAAAGCTTCATGATACATATCTCAACATGCTTGCAAGAGGAGCTACCATTGCCTCAAAATCACATTCTAATATTTCTGATTTGCTTCCCATAGAAATATGCTACGATAAATAGAAACATGTCATAGTTTCACCACTTTAAGCAAGTAATTAAATCTAAACCCTAAAATATGCTCACATTTTTATCCTCCACATGCTCTTAAGGCGAATATCTCAAAATACATGAAAGTGAATTAAACTAGCATGTTGTACCATCCAACAGAGTCATACTCAGTGGCTCGGTAGAGAGAAAACCGAAAGGAAGCAAGGTACCGAAAAAAGGGGGGAGAAGAGATACCTGTCTAATGCAAATGTAAAGCTCCCACAGAAATCTTCCTTCTAAATCCTCCAAGAGCAAAGTTCTCTACTTCCCTTCTCCTTAGGAAATTTTCAACAACCACAAAACCCAAAAGAAGCTCTCTTTTATAGGCAGAGAAGGAAAGAAAAAAAATGAAACCATCCAACCTCCCCCCGGTACTCGAATCGGGTCAAAGAAGAAAAAACGCTCTCCTCTGCCTTACCGCAGGCGAGGCAACCGAAGTGCCCAGGACCAAGTGGCGAGCCGAGTGGCAGGGAGAGAAACATCGGGAAGAAGAGAAGGTTGCCACTCAAATGCTCCAGGGAGCAAGTTCATCAAAGTCAACCTACCAAGAAAGGAAAATTGCAGCTCATAGAGGCGGGCGCAGCTTCGAGCATAAAGTCTCGAGCATAAAGTGTCGAGCAAGGACGAGTGAGAAGTCAACTCTCCCTCGCGTAGAGGAGGACTCGATTGGCTGGAGACCGAGAAAGGGCAGAGCGGGACACGCGAATGGNATATATATATATATATATATATATATATATATATATATATATATATATATATATATATATATATAAATCCCAGGCAATTTATTTGCGCGCAGGGCCTTAGCAAAATAGATGTCCTTCCTAAGTAAAATCGACATTCCGGACGCACCGGTGCAATCTGTTTTGTCATTCGGGGTCGTTCGGACGGCATTGTCGATAATCGGGTCAAAACACGTCAAAATTTAAATTTCATAAAATTTCAATTTGCGATCGATCGTCTCCAAAATCTATTCGAGTCCTCGACAGATAACGGTGCAAGCGATGTGAATTGTAGTGATCGGACGTGTCGACTCTCCGAATTGCGAAGTTTGTGCGCGCGGGAGTGCAAATTGTGCAAAAGGCCACCCTAAGGCTTAGAGATCCTATCGAGACTCCTTTTGAGTTCCCTCATGTTGGTTTCACCCTTCTAAGTGCTAGAAGTCGATATCACACACGCGAAACTCCAAAAGAGTACAAAAGTAGGTTGAATTTTTAAAACGAGGCGGGTCCCATTTCTAAGGCTCTAGGGTAGTCAAAGGGAGATTCCTAAGGCTAGATCCTAAACTCTAAGAGAAAGACTAGACCTCACTAAAAATGAGGTCAACAGTATGTTGATCACCGCCGTCTTCAGATGTTCAAATGTCTGCCTTGTTGTTTCTCTTCATTTGAAATTGTCTTTCTTCAACTGCTCCGTCAATGCCCAGACTATCGTGCTTTTCCCTCTCACAAACTTGCGATAATAAGTTGAGTCTCAAGAATCCTCTCAACTCTTTCAAATTCGTTGGTAAGGGTCAATCAACCATATTCTCGATCTTGGACTGATCCACTACTACCCTCGTTCTAGTCGCCTCATGTCCTAGGTCTCCACTTGTAATTTTGCAAAAGAACATTTCTTCAAGTTAGCATACAACCGATGCTTCCTCAATGTCTCCAGGACTGTCCTCAAGTGCCTCACATGCTCTGTTTCTGTATGACTATAGATCATAATTTCATCAAATAAAATGATGACAAATTACCTAAGATAAGGTTGAAAAACCCTATTCATGAGGGATTGAAATATCGTCAAAGCGTTGGTGAGGCCAAACAACATCACTAAGAATTTATAATGTTTTTCATGTGTCCCGAATGTTGTATTGTGCACATTCACTAGATTCATCCTGATCTAGTGGTACCCTGACTTAAGATCAATTTTTTAGAAAATAATTGCCCCATAAAACTCATCCAGTAATTCAACAATCACAAGAATAGAAAATTTTTCCAACACTATTTCCTTGTTTAAAGCCTATTAGTCCACGCAGAATCTCCAACTGTCATCTTTTTCTCCACAACGCTCCTTACAACGGTGTCCTGGGGCATCTTTCTCTTCACAGCGGTAATACAATCCTTTGACTCTGTTGTCCTACACTTCCGCATTTGTGAGGCGCTTGAAATTACCCTCGGGGTCCTGTACTCTTCTCCTTCGACGTTTCTTTTTAAAATGACATAGTCTAGGTCCTTGGCATTGTAGCTGTCATGATACTCTTGTAGAATCCTCTGGTGTTGCTACATTTGCCGGTCTTCACTTATTTCTTGTCCTCCATCATCTGGGCAAGCTCCCTCATTTCCCACATTCCTCACGGTCTTAAGGGTTGAATGACAGCTCATATGTCGAGCTTTATGCATTACAAGAAGTTTCTTCTAAGTTTGCTGCAGAAACCTCCTTCAACCTCCCTGAGAAGAGCTTGAACTTCTTTCAATCCTCCATAACCGTTCCTTCTTGAGTCAGACAAACAATCCTTAAACTCTTTCCATGAGTGTATCGATACCCTACCTCCATCCACTAAAACCACACAAAGGCCTTCCCCTCCAAGCATAATCCTGTAACCATTAGCTTCTCTTTCTCAGTCAAACCGTTAATCGCAAAGTATCGCTCCACTTGATGCACTCATCCATGTGCATCCTCTCTATTGAAGATTGGCATCTTTAGTTTCCTAACTGTTGCATCTCCACCCCAACCTCCTCTTCCTCTAGTATTTCCCCTCATGTGTCTAGGGTGGAACTCCCTTCTTCGGTCATAGGCATATCCCACTCTTGAATTCCTCCTTCCTCCATCGTGCTCTTCCGCTCCCCTTTCACCATCCCTCCAATTTTCAGCCCATCCCTCTCCATTGGAAGTCTCCACTCCCCCTCTTTTTGTTTTCCTAGGGTGACGTTCTTGTAGGTAGATGAAGTCTTTTCCATTGTCTTCTCGCTCGATATCCTTCCCTTTTGGCTTAGCCAAGGATTCCTTGATTAACCATTGGTTAGAATTGGCAACTGAGGCGATTGACACGACCTTGCATACATTTCCATGAGCTTTTTCATCATCTCCCGCATTTTTCCTATGCTTTAAAACCATCCTCCATTCAACTTTCAATGGAAAAAAAACTTGTCCTCCATGTTGGCGAACTTCTCTTCCATTCTTGATTTGATTTTCCCTACCTCCCCTTCTACCACATCCATTTACTTTGTTGTTACCCCTCCGAGATCTATGTTATGTTACCATTTTGATACGTGTCGGTACCAAAATTAGGAAACAAAACACAACGAAACGGCAATAGATAGTTGGAAGAAACACATACAAGGGCCGCTCTTACGAAAACCAAAGGAAAATAAGGAAGATACACGGTTGACCTACTATTCGAGAGGTAGATCGTCTCCCCCACACCCTAGATGTCGCTAGAAACACCACACGAAAAAATAAAAACAACAGCCACAACAAAATATGCATGAAGATAGCAAACCTTGGATTCTCCCTCCTAATAGAATCCCTTCCCAGCATCTCAAAAACTTTGCTTCTCCCACTTTCCCTTCAAACTCCTCTAGTTCCTCCTTGAATTTGTGATTATGGCCCTAGTGGACCCCACCCTCTTCTGATTCTCTTTTGTTGTGTGCCTTGCCCGCTCCGCTCCTTCTATGAACCGCTCTGGTCGTCCCGCTTCTTCACTCGACTTAGACCGACTCGCTTATGGGCCGATTATGTGGTTTCTGGCCGATCTAGGGTGGGCTGACACTATGTTGGGTGTAACACATCTTTAAGTGGGAGATTGTTTGATGTGGAGCTAAATCACCCATCATGTCTTCTGGTTGCCGACTCTTATGCGTCGGCTTATAGGTGCTTAGGAGCCCACACACTGTGCGCCTATGGGTGCATTTGTGCCCACTTATAAGTGGGCGCATTGTTTTGATACCTAGTGGTCGACGCTTGAGCGTTGGTCTATTGGCACATAACCTCCCATTGTCTCGCACTCGATACGGAAACACTTGGCGCATAGGCGCCAAGTTTAGGTGCCTATGCGCCCGGAGCAGTTTTTTACGAGATTTCAATTTATTCGACAAGTTTCTGGTGAAGGGAAGGAGTGTCAGAGAGGAGGATCTTTGGGATCTCGGCGTACATTTTTCATGCCGGATCGGAGCACGAAGAGCTTGGAGCGAGGTCTTGTAAATTTTCTTGAGAGAGCAGAGAAAATTTGAGTGTGTTCACTGTAAACTTTCTAAAATTCATAGTAGAATTTTCTGGTGGTGTGACTCCTTGGGTTCTTCTCATTCTCAGGTTTTTCCACATAAAATTCTTCTGTTGTTTTCTGATTATTTTGATTGTGCTTTCTATTTAATTCTTTATTCTGATTTTCTCAAATTGGTGCCATCCTATTATTCTACAGTGTGGTTTAATTGCTAATTGATCATAAGTGTCAATAAAGTTGGGAATTATTCTTGAGATTGCTATCAATTTCCTAAAGGACCACCTCACCAGTCATTAGCTGTGCGGTCAATTTTTTCTTTTGTGAAAGTCTATAGCTGCGACGGCTGGCCTTTTTTTGCACGTTATCCATCAACTAATAGAGAAATTTCTCTTTATGCACATTGCGAGGTAAACTCCAACCTTTATTAACTCTGCTAACCATTTCTCTAACCTTTACCTTTAAGCTTGTTTGACTGAAGGGGAAAAATGACTGACGCACTACAACATCATGTAGCCGTCTCCTTTTATAAGCTTAAAAGTGAAAGATAACAGACTTATAGAGATTAGGTAAATGATATTCGATGGTTGTTGAAGATTTGTAAAAAGGTTAGGTAAAGGCTTCAGGAGTACGTGGAAAACACATGTAATTAAGTTTTTTACTTTGCAATTAGTGTGGATATTAGGTTGGCTTCATGCATAAAAACCTTTTACTTGGAGATTTAAGTTTTCTTATTCCTTTTTAAGAGAATTATATATGTGTAACGCTTCCTCTTAATCACCTTTAAGTGCTGATTGAAGTTTTCCTGTACCACTGTCCATTGGTGGCAAACCTATCATCCTTTGCAACCATCATTGCCTTATATCCCTGCTACTCTTATTCTTGAATATTTATATGCTTGCAATGCCCATCTATCTTTTGGAAGCTCCTGACTTTGTCCTACATTGCACTTCTAATGTTATCAACAATTGATTTAATAATTGCTTATATTGTTATAGGGTTTGACATTATGTAGTTGCTACCATCCTTGTTTCCATGTGCTATCATAATAGCACCCATAGTAAACTTCCCAATATTAGTACAAAAGATTGTGACGCAACCTCTGTCACTAAGCTTCTGAATTGATTCAGGATCCTCTTCCGTCTAGGAATATTGTCTCGCCTCTTAAAGTTCATATAATCTTATTATCCATTTTGATTTGCAAATCACCAACGCATACAATACTTAAATAAGAGTTACCCATTAAATTTTCTTGCAATTTTTGGAACCTCATTTATAAGGTAGAATGACCAGGCATACTTGAGTCCAGGATCTAAGACTCCATGCAATCATTTTCACCACGAAACAGTGTATCATAAATCCTTTAACTTCACATTATTTGTGGATTTCTCTAACCAATTTGAACTTTGTCTGCCATTTTCATATAGGTAGTCCTTTTTCACGTGGCTTATCTTGCCATATCTAAGAATCATTTATACCATTTCTCTCAAGATTATGAGTAATAGATAAGGATCGTCACCTAATTTGCATCATCTAATGTCTCACTTGAGATGAGATCACAAACATCATTGAATATAAACTTTATGCCCTTGTTAGAACTGTTGATAGTTAACTACAATTCCACCAAACTCTCTAGAAGTGGGTGAAAACTTCATCATGGAAAATGTTATTCACTGGGCTTGACTAATATTGTTTTATGGCTTCTAGAAGGTGTTTAGGAAGCATATTTAGCCGGAGATGTTTTTGGGATAGCTAGGTAAGGAGAATATGAGAGGTCGACGGCGTGGAAGGGTATGAGACAAAATGTTCGGTTTGATGGCATATTCGATGTTGATCGACAACTGTCCATACTGAAAACAATGTGGCAGATGACAAAATGGCATTGGACGGAGGTCGAGGAGGTTCGCCACTTGCTACTGTATAGGCTACAAAAATACTACTTGCAAAAGGAGAATGATATTACACATTATATGGTAGAAATCTGAAATATAATCTCTAAAACACTTAAACGAGCCAAAAAGTTTCAAAAAAATAATGAAATGCATGCATAAATGGTCTCACAAAAGAGAATATCCTAACTAGAAATAAAAAAAATATGAAATAAATCAGAAAAAGGAAAATTTTAGCATGAAATGAGAAATCAGACAATTTGGTGATCTTGAAAATGCCTAATTTTGCATAATGGAGGAATTCCTATGACTAGATCGCGGGATCCCCAATCCCATGACCCTATCTGACACTTGTGCATCGTTCTCCCCGTCTAGGAAATATGTTCTTTTATATGAATGGGCCTGAATCTCACTGTAGGATGTTATTTTCCACAAAATGCTTCAGTAAACTTTTAAAATAGCGGTTCATCACTTTTATTTGGTCAATTGTCTGGGATGACGCTGTTGAACTAAATTGGAATTTAATACTTCAAAAGCTTCTTCTCTAATGTGTTGGACATCTCGCAACAGTGGCAACTTAGGAGGTAGATTGTAAATCTAAAAATTTTGAAATTCTATCATATAGGATTGCATGGTGTCTAGTTGAGTTCCTCAAACTCATGATTTTCTTGCACAACTAATGCTAATCTTACTGATGCTCGTCTTAAAGCCCGTAAAAAGGTAATTCGTGGTATCACATCTTTAAACTTTATTTGAATGCCTATTATTTCAGACTTACTATGTTATAGGATAACCAATGTTGATCTTGTTGGAGCCTTTCTTATATGCTTAGATTGAATTATTAACATCTCTGGATCATCAGTTGGAAGCTAGTACTCACTCTGATGTCTTCATTTTCTCCCATTTTAATGTCCATTTGTTTAATTGCTTCATGCTCAATGAAAGACATCACCCTCTTATTTAGGCAATCAAATGCAATGTGTCAAAATAATGACACTTGAAGCACTTCCTGACCGGGATAGATTTAGAAGTATTAGCGATCTCCACTTTTAAAGATGAAAATCAAAAAGTACTTTTCTTAGAAAAAGATATTCAACATAGGTGGGTGAGTTACTTTGATAAACTTTTTAATGAAGTTTCTGAAAATACGATCGACCTTAGTGATTTTAATCTCGTGAATAATAATAAAACGTTTCATTTTTACCGTCGCATTAGCAAAAAAGAAGTTGAGGAGGCTTTAAAGAAAACCAAGGGTGG
>JXCR01128610.1:168274-221457 GCA_002079205.1 Phalaenopsis hybrid cultivar | reverse complement strand
TCTTAGGCTTTCTAGCATCCCCCCCCCCCCCCCCCCCCCCCACACACAAAAAAAAAAATGTTCTTTTCTCCCCACCCTACGCACACATCTTTCCACCTCCCTATACCCAAAACCCCAACCACACCACTTCCGAGACAATTATTAGAATTTGATCAGGAACTTACCATGCATGCCATGCAACAACTAGTCTGCCATGTACTACATCGACTCGATGCTATTGAGGAAAGAACCTAGGGCGGGATCTCTATTGATCATAGCAGTGAACGTTGTGAAGGAGAGCAAGCAAAATACTTGAACCCTTCTGTGGGGATGATTCCGACGAAGAATAAGACATGCAACAATCTTTTTGGGCACAATATCGGCGGAGATCTAGAGTTTAAGTGCCTATTAGAAAATATTGAGGTGAGGTGCCTGCTGGAGGATAAAGAGATGAGGTGCTTGCTGGTGGATATAGAGATAAAGTGCCTGTTGGAGGATACAAAGACGAGGTGCCTCTTGGAGGATACATAGATGATATGCCTCTTGGAGGATAAAAAGATGGACGTGCCTATTGGAGGATACAGAGATCTGAGAATGAAAGTGGACTTACTGGACTTCGTGGGGAGAATGGATACAAATGACTTTCTTAAGTGGATGCTGACCGCGGAACAGATTTTTGAATACAAAGAGGTGTCTGATGACAGAAGAGTGAAGTTCGTTTCCGTGAAGTTGAAGAAGAATGTTTCCTTGCGCGGGGAGAATCTGAAAATGGATAGACGGAGAGAACGATGAGACAAAATCACTTATTGGGAGAAGATGAAATAGGAAATGTAACATAAGGAGCTATCAGTGGAGTAGTATGCGAAAAAATTTATGTAGCTTAAGTTGAAGTGAGAGCTAAAGGAGACAGAGGAGCACACCATAGCCAATTATTTGGGAGTCTTGAAGCTCGTCATTAGTAATATGGTCTAGCTGAAACTCTATTGGACACTGAGGGATGTACAAAATTTAGCACTGAAAGTGAAAAGACAACAAAAGCAGAGCAGACGACCACCGTCAGTCAAATATCAATTTATAGTTGGAGACCATAGATGTCTATGGCTCAGAGAGTGGAGTAGACTAATTAGGAGCATGATAGAATCACTTGGAGTGAGAAGAAGCCTAAGAAGAGTAGTTGACTATAGTTCCAATCATGAAATGCTTTAGGTGCCATGGTTTTGGATACATTGTTGCTAGTTACTCAATGAGTAAAGTTGGGACTTTACCGAGCAGGGGGTAGTGGAGGAAGTTAGGATGAAGCAACTGAAGAAAAAGGTGAGTACCAGCTTCCACCACCAGATGAGGGCGAGAAGTTTGTGATTCGATTATTCTTTCAGACTGAGGCTTTGAGGGAGCAAGAGTGGATTTGCCACAATATATTTTACACTCGTTGCATCATGAAGGGAAAAGTATGCATTAGCATCATCATTGGAGTAGCAACAAGAATGTAGTGTTAACACTGATGGTGGACATGTATCATGACTCAGAGACATCGTTATCCATATTCTCCAACATGGTTGAAGAAGGAGAAAAAAGTTAGCATTGACAAGATGTGTCTCATGGAGTTTTTTATTGGGAGCTCGTTGCAGGATCATGTTTGGTGTCATGTGATGCCCATGGATGCCTGCTACTTTTGGCTAAGGAGACCATTGCAGTATGATCGCAAGACTCAATATGATACATACAGAACACCTACTCATTCACCAAATATGACAAACAAATAATCCCCCCTCTTGTGGAGTCCAAGATTAAATGTCACTGCCAGCAATGAAGCGTCGGGAGGATCAGTCCTAATGATGACAGAGGACTGTGAGAGAGAATACCTTGTAGCAGACAATACATCCAATAAAAAGAGAGTTTCAGAACATCTTCTTTGTCAACTTGCCACCTTGGTTACCACAATTCAGGGAGATTTAGATTGCCCTCGCCTCAGATTGGGTTGAACCAACCTTAGGTTACTTTTAGAAAATTCAACAAAATATACTTAGCACAGAATCATTGTTCAACTCAGCAGGGTACCCCCATATGGTTGGACTGATATGGATGTTTGTTGGAATATGTGGTAAACTCCTCTGGTGCTTTGGGGGCAATACAATCATCTGTGGGATTCAAGTGCTTTTTGGACCGTAGTTGAAGACTATCAACCTCAAGAAATTACAACTCCATCGCTTTTAACGTGCAGGCAGAAACTTCGATGAATGAAATCGAAGCTCCCCTGATCATCGGAGATCTATACAGGCCGCACAATTTTTTATAGTACAGTAGTTGCTACAACACCTCTGGATTCAATATCACGAGAGATAGGAGACATTCAGATGAAACAATCCTTTTTTTTTTCTCATGTTTCCTTTCCTATTATCTTTCATTCATTTTTAGTCATTTTTTGGCATTGGGCTTTAAAAGACAAATATTTTTGTCACGAAAGCTGCAACGTCCAGGGTTTCCCCTTCTAGGGTTGTATCTGAAGTCGAGAAGGTGCTCCGAGTATAACTCGTATGAGGTGGTGATCTCCTTCCAAGAGATCAGGTGGTGCTCTGGTTGTAGCTTGTTCCCGATGTGGTATTTATCCTTACCCAACTCTCTTGCAACCTTTCCAGCCACCGCCATTACCTTCCCCTCTCTCTTTTTTGCTGCCCTCCCATCCACTTTCACCGCAGCCCTTGTTCCCTCCCTCGCCCTCTATTTAGATCACTGTCAAATCATCCATACTTGCTGCAACCACCCAGGACGGCAATCTTGTTGTCTTTTTCATGCAGTTCCGCCACCCAACCACCAATTTCATTCATTCAAGCCATCCTCCTCGCTGCGGCAGCCCCGGGACATCACTCCTCTTTCTGTTCTGCAGTTCACAACCCTTTCCCTTCGCTGCCCCTCATTGTTCCAGCCCCCTTGGCTGCCACTGTCGTTCCCGGCCTTTTGTTTCACCAGCAACACAATTTCACCCCCTCCTTTCGCTATCCCAATAACCAACCACCCATTTCAGCCTCCTACCATCATCCCCGACCACCTCTAGACCTCCACCACCCCCGGATCGTTCCCTATTGTGAGTTTGTGTCTTGTTTTGTTGAATTTTTTTTTTCCAAATGTGTTTAGTTGTGTCTATTTTTTTTTAGTTGTAACATTTGCTTTTTGTGTTGTGATTTGGGTTATCTTTGGTATCACACTTTTAGCCATTTTATATTTAAAAAATTCATTAATTTTATCAAAAAAGATTTCTTGTACATATCTGATTGAGCTTTCTTGTTGTCAACTACGATCTTCTCATTCAATATGTTGAAGGCAACATTCCATTGGTGATATATGTACAAATCTTAACGTCTGGATGCCTATTATAGCCCAATCTTTTTTCCTCGTATAAGTAAGCTTTGGATCAAAGAGAGGTAGATGTAATTTTCCTCGTTATGGGTAATTTTTTTATTTGCATTTTCCAATACTTGAAGTCCTTGCTATCAAATTGATTGTTCCTCCCCATTTTGTTGCACCATTGCTCACTTTCCTTATTCAAATCTAGCCTAGCTCTAATACTAGTTTTGGTTGAAATCACGTCTCCGAGAGCGATGATGATCATGAGATTGAACAATTTAATCAGCAAAAAACAATAGAGAAAATAACTTGAGAATTTATGCGGTTTAGTAAGAACCGCGTGCATTTATGGCCACAGATAAATGCTCGCAAATCTTGAGATAGATAAAGGTTAAACACTTGCTAAACTAAGCTTTTTTTTGTTTTATTTCTTTTACTATTAGTTTAAACTTTTGATTCTTCCACCAGCAATGCTCATCAGCGATAGAGAAATCTTTTTTTATTGTGTCATATCGCCCCGCTAGTCACCAATGACACTTGTCGATTTCCTCTTGTGAAATCTTTCTGGTCAAACTATAACTTGGGTTGTTTCATTTCACACTGTCAATCAGCCATCAGAGCAATTTCTCCTTTAGCCATCGGCCAAAATAATCAATAGCCATCAATTAATCCATTTGTCACGTCTCTAACCTCCATCTCGACACCTTCTTGAATGAGGAAGAAGAATGCGAGAGGCAATTCAACACACCATTTAAGCATATCTTTTTATAGGGTTTAAACGTAGTAGATAACAAACTCATAGATGTTAGATGAACTTAGGTGGTACGTGAAGATTTGTAATGATGTTAACTATAGTTTTTAGGAATGCATTGAAAACAAAATCAATACATGCAGTAGGTTTTTGCTTTCCAATGAAAGTTAGTGAGGGCAGTTGGATCCACAATAACCGTAAATTTTCCAAATTTCAAATCCGGCCAAATCTATTGTATTTCATTTTTTGTCATTAGCCTATGTCTAGAAGACCAATAAAACAAACCTTATCAAGCTCTATTTTTTCCAATTTGCTTTCATCAACTTCTGGTTGCACCATCACTGCTTGTGCTACCCTCACCTCCTCCATCTCCTCCAAACGATTCTCAATTACACCAAATACGCCTCCGTACCCTTTCCAGACTTCCACACTTGATATGTTGTTTAATGAACTCTGCTCTGAACTTTCGCAATTTTTTTACTTCGGCATTTTACTTCAGATTAAGTTCTCTAATTTCTTATATTTTTTCTTACAGTCAGCCATATGGGGAAAAATAGTTTCCTCCATTTGTTTTACTGTTAAACAAATCTTATTTTGTGTAATCATAATCACTATATTTAGTTTACCATGCATTTTCAAAAGCATGCATTCTAAATAGATGATAACAAACAACTTCTTAATGGAAGGCTATTGCGCTACCTGTGGATAATCATCCTCATTAATAATATGACTAAGCTGATGGCTAATGCCTAACATTCTCTTTATTTGCATTTGTTACATTGTTCTCAGAATTCAATTTTACTTTTAATAGCTTAATGCCTGGATTATTTTCATGCCGTTTGAGGTTTCTTTACACCCCCAGCATTTCCGATGAAAGTTCCATTCGGAGATAACTCACAAATGATGCAAAATCTCAAATCTGTCATCTTATCCAGAATAATGGAAGAACTTTGAAAAATTTCACTTCGCGTGCTCGTGGAATGAAAGAGGTGATAACTGTTGCAGGCTATCAAGCCACTGTGATGCCCTAACTTGGAGGTATCCGCTTAACTTTGATTGGAACACCCCTTTCTCCTACAAATCCCAAGATTTGTCCCAGAATGGTTCCATTTCCTTCATATGATTAAATCAAGTGGAGCCTATGGATTTGTGCAAGCCATGTGATTTAAAGCTCTTGCATCAACCAATTTTGTTCGTTGCGTTGTCATCATCATGGTATTTAAGTGAGTACTAATGAAATTCTTTACCTGAGACCAAACATTTCGGATGATATGAACCATTCATTGGTTGCTATCAAATCTTCATGTCATTTTGCATAGTTTTTTTGCTTTCTTTTTGTTTCACATAACCTGTAGGATTCTGTAGTTCTGTTGCATCATTGTCTTAAGATTTTCAAGAGATAAATATGTGCACATTGTTTTTCTGACAAAAATGTCTTCACAGAACAACTGGCATGTGAAAGTCACCTCATTTATAATTTTTACTGATTTTCTGTAGGGAGTGTTTGTCTCTGTGAAAAGGATATGGCAGGGAGGTCGGCCATATTCCATCTGGGTCCCTTTCTGTGCTCTCTCTCATGAAACATTGGGTGAACTGCCACAGGTGCTTATCTGTCTTGTTCTACAATTTTTTACTTGTGAAATAGCCAAAGGTGATGTTGATTTCAAGGCAAGTGTAGCCACATTTTAAAGTAGGGGATTGAATTGTACCATCTTTTGTTTGTCCCGGTGGCGCTGATTATTGATGCTGAACTTTATGATTAGAATTATTATTGAATTTCGGTGCGGGTTCAATTAACTATTTGTGTGTGGGGTAGAGGTGTTCAGGTGTGTGTTCTTCACCTGTAGCGTTTATTATTCAGCAGTGTTGTTGCTGTTCCTGCACTCTTAACAAATTCTTAACAAAAATCTATATTGGACGATTATTTTTTAAAGCGGATTAATCAAAATTTATCTGAGTTGCCTGCACTTCTGTTTATTTGGAGAGCGTGCTTTATTACTTGTTTTAATTAAAATTGATCTTGGTTGAGTTTAAATATAGATTTTTGTAGGGAGGGTTGAAATCAATGATTTGAAATGAATTTTTGAGTGTAGTGAAAGAAATCTTCAATTTTGGGCCCTACGGGTTGCTGGCAACCTGTAAGGAAGTTGCATTATGTCTAAAGGCTACAGTCTGAAAGGTCTCCTTTCAGTGGAACAGGTTTTATTGAATAGCTCTATTTCTGGAAAATTTTTGGTAGAGGAGAAAGGAGAATGGGCCGAAAGTACTGAAGAGGGGGTTAAATCTCATTAAGAATTTTGGATCAATCTTTTAGTTAGAATGAGTTTAAATTTATTTGAGATTATTTTGAGATTATGGCAAGGTAATTATTTTATTTTACTGTGCACTTATCTTAATAAAAAAATTAACAGTTTTAATATTTATTTTGGTTAATTTTGAGGGAAATTTACATAAATACCACGAAAGTCTTATGTATTTTGATATCAAACATCCAAACTTTGATATTTATACATATAATTTTTTGGTGTCATAAATCTATTATGCATGAAATATGTGTGTCTCCTTTAAAATTGATAGTGATGATATTATTTTTTATGTGATTTTAAATAATTGAATAGCATGAATGCAAATATGATTGTTTTCGGTGTTACATATGTAAATACGTAAAAATTGTGTGCCATGTTTGTAAATGCCCCTGATTTTGAGGGATGAGGTTAGTGTCAACACCTATTTTATATAGACCAGTGCTCATTTACAGTTCTGCCTTTTTGTTTGTGTGGATGTGGTGAGTTCTGATTTTTGTCCATGTTTTTGGTGGGCTCCACCAGGTTGCCGCCTATTAATTACATTACGATTCGTGCAGATGGGCATGGTCGCGTTGACTTTCTGATGACAGCGAATTAGCCTTTTGTAAGGTAATAAAGCTTCCTTATTTTGTTTAAATTGTGATGTGTTAAACTAATGATCGATATATTGTCAAAATCTCAAGGTTTATTTATTTGGATGCATGTAAACAAAAAGATATATCTCGTAGAGAATGATAATTCTATAACTTTGTTAAAATTTTAAACACAGGAAACCATCTGATCAATTAGTGGATGGATGACAAAAGTTCTTTTAAGCATAATATTGGTATGAGGCATCATCAATTATTTAAATGTTTTTAGTTGCATGATTATGGTTAAATGATATAGATTTTCACAATTATCAATATTTATTATCTTGAAGTATGAGAGCAAAACTAGGCTTCGTCAGTAGCATTTACAAATGGCTTTTCTTGATAAAAAAAACTAGATAAATAAATTCGTTAATTTCTCTTACAGGAGCTGGTATGGAAGCATTCATTAGAAGGAGAAAAAATAGCGTACGTAAGACGTACGCACCGTTGCATGCGTCAGAATGTTATACCGAGGGTATTGGAGAGGTTATATCCGCGCTATATCTCCTGTAACCTCCCTGTAACCTACCTGTAACCTACATGTAACTTACAAATATATAAAAACAAGAACGCAAAACTTATTTGTAGGTTATAGGTAGGTTACAGGGAAGTTACAAGGAAGTTACAAGGGGGTATAATATGTAACCCCCCAATACCATCTGAATAACCTCTCTAACATACGCAAGCGTACGCAAAATTTTCTCCATTAGAAGAGGTTTCCACTTCCCACACTGAATCAAAAGGGCATCTAGTGAAAGATATTTTGCTGTTGCATTGTTTTCTTTAGGTGACAGACATGACACATCTTATTTAGAGCTATCGTAGAAGGAGAGTGTGTTATGTAACTTAGTGAGTTGTCGACCAGTACTTATGGCCCATGGAGAGAATTATTATTATTACTCAAAAGTGGTATTTTTATATTGGATTATTCCAGATAGAGGGTTAGGCAAGATTGCAATTATTTGAAAATAATAAGGGTATTTTGATGGTTTTGACATAGTAGGATAATTTTCACACATAAAGAAGTGGGCCATGATAGTATAGCATGTGATTTACATGCGTTTGTCTCTATTAATTAAAAAAGTCCTATTTCTGGTTCATTTTAATGTTTAGGTTGGCTGAAACATTTCTTTGTTTTTGAAGAATAGCTAAAACAGTTCCTTGAAGGAGTTGATAACATATATTGCTTATATGTTGAATTTTACAAGTAATCAATAAATTATAATGAAAATCATAATATTATTGATATGAGGAGGGCTATTTAAACCCAATTATAATAGCACAACAAAAGAAAGAATAAAGCAAAATAAAACAAATAGGAAATATAAAATAAGAGAATAAAAGCTAATAATAAGTAATAACGATTGAAGATTGTCGTTATAAATCTAGTACCCCCCCTCAAATTGTAGCATGGATGTCATTTATGTTCAGCTTAAATTTGAAGCCATTGTACAAAGAAGGATGTGGAAGATTTTTTGTGACGATATCCGCTAGTTGACCACTGGAGTGCACAAAAGGAATACAATTTTTCTCAGATTCAATATTTTCCTTAAGTGTGTTGATCTCCACATATTTGGTATGATTATGTTGGACTAGATTGTGAGCAATAGTGGTGGCGGTTTTATTATCACAGAATAGCTGTAGTGGGACAGAGGTTTCATACAAAATTCACAAAGCATGATGCATAATCAGAGGGCATAACATATCCCCAAGGACATCGACTGGAATTTAACTTCAGCACTATTCCAGGCAACCATAGACTGTTTTTTGCTTTTCCAGATGAAAATATTTTCTCATACGAATGAGCAATATCCCGATGTGGAACGTCGATCATGAACCGATTCGACCCAATCAAAATCTATATAAATAACAATAATCAAAAAGTGTGATGAGAGAAAGAAATCTAAGCCCAGTGTACCTTTTAATAGTGGAGAATTCAGGAAATAACTTGGAGATGATGCTCATAGGGGTCATGCATCAATTGTTTCACTATACCAATTGCGTGGCGTATATCGTTGTGAGTATGGGCGGGGTAAATGAGTTTCACTACGCTGGTGATGAGTCTTGTTAAAGGTGACAACACCTGATTTGTCTTTTAAAATGTAGACCCACCTCATTTGAGTGTGATCATCAATCAAAGTTAGGAGCCACCATTTATTAGTGTAGTTGTCACATAGGTCAATGTCAATGAGAGAGAAAGGAGTGAATGTTGTGTAAGTGTTGGGTGGGTAATGAACTTGATGATGTTTGGCTAACTAACATGTCTCACTAATGAAATTAGAAAAAAAAATTATTAAAAAAATCAAAGAATACAAAATTTTTAAATATTGGAAACTACGATGATCTAAGTGACAATGCAACAACATAATGGAACATTCAATAACCCAAGATAAACTACAACTCTTGAATAGTGTGTCCTCACTCCCCGTGCTCTTCCAATGCAATCAATATCATTCGTCATCTTGCTGATAAATAACAAGTTACATTGCAACAGAGGAACATGTAAAATAAACTCTAAAATTAGACCAATTGTTAGTACAACCAACCCTTTACCCGCAATGGAACTACAGAAGCCATCAACATTTCTGACAGTATCTTTCGTAGAGCATGGATAGTAATTCGAGAAAGCTTGGGAGCATCCACTCATGTGGTTCTTGGCAGCTAAATCAACAATCCATGAACTAGAGGAGAAAAAAACCGTGAGTCATAGAAAGAATACATTGTCAGATGTGGGAGGTTGACAGACTCATAGAGAATTGATTGGCTTCAAGTAGCTTGATCAATTGCACCATCTGGTTTTTAAGTGATTCAGAGGATTTTGGAATGTTCCGGGTAGCATTCGGTCAAACCGTGGCAGATTCGGAAGTCATCGTGAGATCTTTGGTAGCAGAGGATTTGGCTGGTGGTTTGTTTGGCGCTTTACCGTGAAGTTTCCAACACTTGTCTTGATTGTGATTTGGTTTGTGACAATAATCACAAGTGGGTTGACCAGTTCAAGGTGTCATGGACGAGGATTGAGCACTATTTGAGAGCAAAGCAGATGATTTGACTAAAGGAGTAGAGGTGTCGAGCATGACAAATTTCCAGCTCTCTTCTCGACGAATCTCAGTGAAAGCAGCGTGAGGGGAAGGAAGAGGGTTCTAAACAAGAATACAGCTCCAGGCTTCATTAAGGTCTTTCTTAAGGCCAACCAAGAATTGAAACATACGATCCTTTTCTACAATCTTCTGGAAGCGAGAAAGCTTAGCTGGAGAAGCCCAAGTATAATCGTGGTACATGTCACATTCCATTCATAGTGCAACAAGGTCATTATAGTACTAGGTCATGGTCCTTAACCCCTGTTTTACCTCTCAAATTTTCTTAGACACCTCATAGATTTGGCCAGAGTTTCCTACATTTGAGTAGGTATCACGAATTGTTGTCCAGAGGGCACTAGTTGAAGGGAGGAAAATATATGAATGACCAATCGAAGTCTCCATGGAGTTGATCAGTTGCGACATTACCATGGAGTTGATCAGTCACGACTTTACCATGGAGTTCTCCACTTCTTAAGCTTCATACGCTAGGTCAGTTTTTGGAGGCTCAAAAATCATACATGTGCGGTGATTGAATTTCCCGCATTCTTTGATGAACAAAGACACCGCTTAGGACTATTGGAGAAAGCTACCGTCATTCAATGTATGGGTTGTGATCAAGAGGTTCATATTGGTTTCAAGTCTCGTGTTCTGCAAGGGAGCGCAGATTGGAGCCGATCCTCCGGTATAATCAAGAACACATTCTGAAGGTGACTCAATATTGGAGGAATCTTCCATAATTCCAACTGAGTCAAAGGAGATATGGTTGTGATTTTGAGCCATCAACAAATTCAAGTAGGATCACGGTAGACAGATGCAACTGCTGGAAAGGTCTAGCTAGGAAGAACAATAAGCATGATGGAGCAGAAGTGTTCTTTTTAGACCAAAAAAATAGCTACAGTAACTTGGTAATCACGGGAAGAGTGGTTGGAGGGATTAGCTTCGCTTAATCCTCTGACGAGGAATCTTCAGAAGGCCAAGAGGAGAAACAAACTAAGAAGAAAGCGGCGAAGGAGTATGACAGCGTGAAGCACCGCGATTAAGCAAGCATCGCCTTCTTCTCTGTTTGCAGTGGCCTCCCGATGGGAAAGCAATGGATAGAACCAGACTGCGAAGGCTTGTGGGAAGAACCACAATGGGAAAGAAAACCGGGAGGGAAAGCTGTCTAGTCAGCTGGAAGGAGATCCAGTCTGACTGGAGGGAGATCCGACCAGCTAGAAAAAGGTCCGGCAGTTGCTAGGGTTAGAACCATTGCTTTGATACCACAGAAAATATTTTAGCATAATTTTATTGATAGAAGGACATTTATTTAAGCCCAATTACAATATACACAACAAAGGAAAGAGATAAAACAAAATAAAATAAACATGAAAGAAATAAAATAGAATAAAATAAATAGAAAATTCACAATGAGAAAAGAAAAGCTAATAATAACAACTAGGGATTGCGTTATCAAATTAATAAAATTATTAGTTTCTTCTTTGTTATATTCATTGTTCATTTGCTTATTGAAAATCAAATATATAATTTTTGCGTAATTAGGATTCAGATTTTTAACCAACTTATGTGTTTACATTACTAACACCAATGTTTGATATTTACGTTAATAATACATTGGTAACATAAACTCATATGACTGAAATGGTGCATTTCATTTCTAAAAATAATTTTGATATTTTTTTATGTAATATTAATGATTTGAGTGTTATGATAGTAAATGTAGAATTATAGGTGTCAGATTTGTAAATACATAAGAATTATTTGGCATGAATGTCAACACCTCATTTCTCTTTTTTTGTAGTTTCCTATACGTACCTGGCCCGTCAATGAAGGAATTCCATATTAATTGGTCAGGTGACGTTGACCCGTGATAAGATAGTCTTATTGCCCTTCAATGAAGGAATTCTATATTTACGAGGTCTTTTAAAGTAACCATAATAATAGAATTTCTCCTTTAGTTATAAATGAAGATAGATGTGCCGTTTGTTTTTTGTCTTATACCTACGGAGTAATATTCATAAGAATGTGAATAGTCTGATTCTATTAATTATGTCACATAAATCCATCAGGTCGGGTGAGATTGAATGATGGCTTTCAATAGAGGACTTTTTAGTCTATTTGATCAAGGTTGAGGAATGATAGGTTAAAAAGAGATGAGCTTATTATACTAGAGCTACAAATGAATCAAGTGTTTGACAAGCTGCTCGAAACTCAGATCCATAAGAGTCTGTTCATGTTTGTATGATTAACTAATTAAACAAATATGAACAATTTTATAAATGCTCGATTGTTATATGAAAACGCTTTGAAGACTTCTTCGTTTGATTCATTTATGTTCGCAAACAGTATCATTTAAAGCTCGCGAACAGGTTCTTTAAGAAGCTTGATAAACAGTTTGATTTAAAGTTCGTAGACATGGCCGAGTTAATGCTTATGAATAAAATCTGCTTATGAATAAAATCGGTTGAGGTTTAATTGAAGCTTGAGAATAAGGTTAATAAAAAACTTAATATAAAATTGATTAAATTTTAGTTTGTAATACATAAAACAATATAAAGTTTTATTTGTTTAGTTCTTACTTTATTTTTTGCCTTTATTTGATTATTTTAGTTGTTCATTTAAATGCTCTTTCATTTAAAAATTCATTTAGTTTTGTAAGCTAAACAAGTAACTCATTTATAAACTTGATGAAGTTCGTCTGATTAGATAATGAATAGATCAACCATACCATTCATTCTTTTATTTGATAAGTCTTATTAGTTGGAAATAAATTGCACAATATCACTAATTTTAATTTGCTCAATGAATTATTTTTATATTGATGATTTACTCATTAATCTATTCAATAATAACCCGATTATGAACAGGTGTCAAACTCAGATAGGAACTATGAATGAGCATAAACACAAAGTTTGATATAAACAAACTCAAGTTTGAACACAATCACAAAAGCTCTATATGATCTTGAGCTCGAGTCAAGCTCAAATTTTTAAACAAACTCACGCTTGAACATGACCCGGTTTGGTTCGTTTTGCAGCCCTACCTCTACGCATTACTGATATTATTTAAATTTGACTTGTTTAATATTTTGCAATGGCAAATTGTCGAAATTAATCAAATGTACANAACACTTGTCTGGGAATTAATGATCAATTTGATAACTTCATATTCTTATTATTAATAGATATATTTATTTTTTTCTGGCTCCATACAAGAAAGAAACCTAGGTCTTCTTTCCCCTAAAAAATTTATAATATGGCAGCTTATTTCGTGTAGGCGAAGATTGAATCCAAGACCTTTCGCAATAAATTTGAGATGATTAAACCCACATTATTGACTAGATGTCATTATATTAGGAGCACCTGAAATATCGCTATTTACAAATCAAGCACCTTCTTTCATTCGCTTTTAAAATTCTCACTAAAATATCAAAATTCATGATAAAAACTAACACGTATATTTTTTTTAATCAAATTTTTAATGGTTTAATTGTGACTCGAATAAATGCATCGATTCAGTAGTTCAAAAAATCATCAGGGTGCTTGATTTATAAATACCAATATTTTTGGTGCTCTGTACGTAATTATCCCCCTCTCTTTTTACTGCTTATCTCGATCTAATCTCTAATTAAACTTACCTCAAATTATTTAACTTGGCCTGAGCTACATAATATAATTTCTTGATTTATATATATATATATATATATATATATATCATGAGAGGAAGACAGATGCTAAAAGCTTAATCGGGTTTATTGCTTAGGCCGAAAGTCATTTTGATCTTGATTTGAGAAATGATTTAATTCATGGGTGATGTTCATCCACTGATAGTAGATTTTGAGATAACATACATTTAACAGTTTTATAAATTCGCTTATTTATATTTATTTTTCTTCAATTCTCGAACATCGTCGCATTCTTCACTCTTAAACTAACTATACCAATATGGCATTAAATCAAAGAAGTACATTGTTTAGTACTTTTATATTATAATTGATACGTCATGACAAAATTTCATCATTTCACATGAATTTTGAGATCTTTTCTAGCTGGAAATATTCTAATTCAAATAAAAATTTATTCTAAGTTTGAATTTCAATAATCTTATAATTAAACCGACAGTCTCCACGAGATGAACCCGATGATATCAAAATTGGCCTAATCTGAGTTTAATCAAGACCGAATCAACCCATTGAATCACATTTAGAGGTTTTGGATAGTTAGTTGGAGGATCAAATGAACTTTAAGTTCGACCTAACATAGTAAATTTTCAAGCATCAAGATGAGAGAATTCAACGAGTCTAAGATCACTGGATTTTGAGGTCATTAAGCCCTCAAATCATCAAAAAAACCTTATGATAAAAAAGAAGGAATAATGAAGTATTCAAAATACAGTATAACATATAACTGCACATTACATATCTGATGATACTCCCACTGCTAGTTGTTTATGATCATCATATTTAGCATACGATGACTTTCTCTAGACTCCTAAAGTTTTTTATACATCGTATACAAACAAATGATGTCTTCGCGGTAAAATAACAAATCCAGGGAGAAGAGTTGTACCAACCAACTCGTGCAGCACCAACTAAGTTTTATGTGGCCAAGTAATGCCCTTACAGAGGCTCACTATGACCTATGTGGCTAGTTACTATTGTGGCTTTCCATTATGGCATAAGCGCTAAATTTTGTAATTGTATCCTTCCACTATAGAATATGTTGCCAACTAACATTCTTGCAAAGACCCACTACAACCTATGTGGCTAAAAACTACTGTAACATCTTACTACAGTATGCGTGACTAACTCCTGTCATTATAGTTTTTTCACCACAATCTCTGCGGTCAACTAACACTCTTGCAATGACTCACAATGACATATGTGACAAGTTATTATTGTAGTTTCCACTATGATCTGTGGCTATCTTACTCGTAAATAATTCAGATGTCTCTTCTTGCTACTTTTCTTTTAGTTGTATATATGATGAATCTCCGTGCAACACTAAGACATTAAATTATCACTCTCCGTGAATTTTCCGACACGCAACAATAACAATTAACTCGTGTCAAATATAAAAATTATATGTCTCCCAACCCACCCCCCATTCTATGATGAAGAGAACAATAAATAAAAATATTGTATTGAAATGAGAAGAAGTTTATTCATGTATGGTTAAATTAGTACATTTAAAAAAAATAAAAAATGAACTAATTATGTGCAAGGTGACCATAGGTCAACAAGGAGCATATAAAAATGAATGGACGAATTAAAAAACCTGTCGTGTGGGAAGGGAGCACTGGGTAGTGACAGGTGCAGTTATTAATATTTTAATGCCAACTTTAAAGGAATGATTAGATTAAAGCACATGATTCCCATCATAAAACCCTAGCCCCTGCCGGATCCAAGGGTCATTAATAGCTCTTTTTAACCAATATTAATTATAACTTAATTAACACTGATTCCTGCCTAATCCCCTAATGGCTATCTCTAGCTTGACATCGGAGGATCCAAGACCACACAGCTCCTCCTATATTTCGGAATCATCATCTATTGATGATGCAATTCGTTACATAGATTTTGGAAAATTTACATACATACCACACAATATTTATGTATTTATCGAACTACCCTTGTGATATTTGAATGTTATAAGCATATACATATATGATGTATTTTACTTTTGTAAACATAGTGATTACTCTATCTTCTGATGTGATATTAAGGAATTAAGTGGCATATTTACTTTTGTAAATTCACAAGATTTGTGTGGTATACATGTAATTGTCCCTTTTCTTATATACATATAATATCTCAAAAATTTCTATGTTATACGATTTAAGATGATATAACTGTGAATTTTTGAAATTTTATAAAAGAAGTGATATTTACAGTGTCCTATGTTCAAATATAGCTGTAACTGTAAGCGTATAGATTAGACCTGCACGAAAATAAAGGGGGTCTAAATAGAGCCTATGGTCCAAATGGTTTTGACCATGACCATAAATACTTCGGCTCTTTTGACGTAAATTAATTTATTTCATATTTCAATATATATTTCTTTAGGTAAGTGACTGAAATTTAAATAATATATCAAAACATGATAAATCTAATTTTATTAAAACTTATTAATATATTATGATTTTTTTCTTTTTATTAGAGGGATTGATAGAGAAAAAAGGGTTGAAGGGAGAAAATAATTAACAAGAGTTGACGCGCGAACACACACACACAAGCCTCCAACCACCCATAGTTTGTCTAACAATTTGAGTACCACCTTCTTAAAACAAATTGTGTTAGAGGGATCCGAACTCCCTACCTGAAGGGTTTTATACCGTGGATGCTAACCAACAGGCCGAGATACATGACACAATATCAATATTATATACTTATTTCTTTATAAAGTAGCTATACTAATCATCTAAAAAGAACTTATCTGAATAGGAAAAAGGGAGGAGATACTTCCACTTATTTCTTATGTATTTAAATTTTTAATATCTAAGTTTTACTTACCTTTATACCATCTAAATCTTTCANCGATTTATTTATTTAAGCAGGATATTCATGTGGCATCTTTTTCAGTGAGCTAATCTATATTAAATTCTCCGCATTCTACGTGGAAATTGTCATTATTATCTTAAAAATAAATACATATTTAGCTCACCCTAACTAAAATATTTCATATAAATACAATATAAAACTCTGAAGCTTCAGTCATGAGTCAACATATATAAGATAGCTGGAAGTGATATTTTGTGAGTATGAGATTGAAATCATAAAAGAAAATTAGAATATATATTTCGTAGCTCTCAATTCTATCTTGTATTAAACTTTCTGTCGAGTAATGAGAAAGAGAGAGAGAGAGAGAGAGAGAGCTATTGGTCTTGTTTGTCTGCTGAAGATGATTAGGGTGGTTGAGGTTGGTCCATGCGAAGGGCTACTAAGCCTGAGATGATTAAGCAATAGATACGTAGGGCTACCATTCTTTGGCCCACCAACTCATCCATGCATCTCATCATCCCATGGGGCTCAATATATATATATATATATATATATATATATATATATACACAAATATTTTTTTCAAACTTTTTTAAAGAGGATAAAATTTCAATAACAAAGATAAAAATATGAAAAGGAGAACCCTAGGCCTAAAAGAAAGAGTTAAAGAAGACATTAAAAGAGAAACAAATTAAGACAAAATTTAGATTTTCAAATAAAGCGAAAAATAACTTTAATTGTTTTTTTTTAGTCACTGACTAAACAATAATAATAGATCTTAAGAATTATTATTAATGCGTGACATGAAAGGTTGGTCAAAAGCTTGGAGAAGAAAAGTTTCGACCAAGACTTCGCAGTGAGAAGTATAAATAGTTCACAATTGTGTTTTATATATACACATTAGTCATGATATATTTTGTACACATTGTACTTAAAAAATATTACGTGCTATTCATCCCAAAACCACCAAATTTCACATACATATAAAATAATATGGCACGTAATATCGAGCCCATGGCAGACGCGTTTCTAGCCGCAGACAGATCCTCTCCAGGGCAGGTCGGGCCAACTNTTTCAATAACAAAGATAAAAATATGAAAAGGAGAACCCTAGGCCTAAAAGAAAGAGTTAAAGAAGACATTAATAGAGAAACAAATTAAGACAAAATCTAGATTTTCAAATAATGCGAAAAATAACAGTAATTGGTTTTTTTTTTTTTAACTCACTGAGTGAGTAATAAAATAGATGTTAAGAATTATTATTAATGCGTGACATGAAACGTTGGTCAAAAGCTTGGAGAAGAAAAGTTTCGACCAAGACTTCNGCTTATTGTATTTGGCATCTTTGCAGGGAGGTGTTAAATTTTTATTTTTAGAAAGGTTTTTGTTGAACTGCTTAAGACCAGTAGACTAAAACTTCTAATTTTAACATTAAATAATTTCCTTGTGAGATCAATAAATGTACGCAACTATTTATACTACTTGATTAACATTTATATTTGTGTGGTTATTAGTGTTTTAAAACTTTTTAGGCTTATTGTATTTGGCATCTTTGCAGGGAGGTGTTAAATTTTTATTTTTAGAAAGGTTTTTGTTGAACTGCTAGGCTGAAAATCGGTAGAGTCATATTTTATGTACTACTTTATATGTTAGAAAATCCAAAAAATATCGTGTTAAATGTTTTTTATTTTTATTATTTTACATATATTCCTATTTTATCTTATTTTTTTCATAGTTGTTTGAATTTGTTTTTTTTTAAATTTAGGGTCACACACTTGTCTGTTCTAGGTTTGCATGTGAATAATCAGAACTATAAATTTAGTACCTTTTGACCCATAAATCAATAAAACAACCAAAATATTTTTGAGAAATCACAAAACTAGAAAAGAAATACTTAACATTGATAAACTTATCTTAGAAAGGGAATAAAATGTCTATACCACATAGAGAATAAATTTAGAGTATCAATAATCCCGCCATAGAAGTTAACTCTTTCGATACAGAGTCATGTTGTAACCATAAAGAATATGAAAACATAATTATGACAAATAACTAACACATTGAGTTGGACACCCTAAGGGATGTTGCTAAGTAACTTAGTGGTGAATGTGAAAGATCATAAATTGGGGCATTATATATAACATTTGGAAGGCACTTTCATGAGGAAGTATCAATGAGAAATTAATAGTGAACAAAATACTCTCTAAAAATACAGAGTCATGTTGTAACCATAAAGAATATGAAAACACAATTATGACAAATAACCAACACATTGAGTTGGACACCTTAAGGGATGTTGCTAAGTAACTTAGTGGTGAAAGTGAAAGATCATAAATTGGGGCATTATATATAACATTTGGAAGGCACTTTCATGAGGAAGTATCAATGAGAAATTAATAGTGGACAAAATACTCTCTAAAAATACTTTATAAGAGTAAGTGGTTGATAGAGCCTTCACTAGAAAAAAACTCAAAAGTTTATAAGCCTAATAAGGTACAAATATGCTAATAAAATTTTAAAAATCTATAAGCCTTAGAATATTGAATATAATTATCAAAAGATACATGTATGCTAAAAGTATCTCAGAAGGCTATAATATTTTCGAAGGATTATAAGTCTCAAAAGATTCAAGTATGCTAAAAATATCTTAAAAGGCTAAAGTCCCAAGAGGTATAAGTACCTTTAAAAATTCCCAAAATACTTTAAGACTCGAACAATATTGATATGCCAAAAAAGTTTTAAAATTGTTAAAAGGCTGAAATGATAAGCTTATGTCAAAAGTCTTAAAATCTCAGAAGATATAAATATATGCATCAACCTTAAAATGGATATATATATTTTTTTATATAAAAAAAATGTAGTAACATTTATGGTAGGCTTTTACTTATTTAAGAAGCTAAATATTTAGCTACAAAACTCAAAAGAATTTACTGTCAATATGCTTCCATTGAGATGCAATATTGTGAACTTTAAAATATTTAATGACCTTGTCTTTTATGGCAGGCAAGTTATAAGAAATCAATGATCATACATGAAGATTTAGAGCTAATGTACTATCAATATTGTGAATTTCAATTGAGCTTTGGATTCTAAAAAAAATCTACTTCAAAGAAATCTATAATAGATGGATAAAATATCAATAGAAAATGATTTTTAGATCTTCTAAAGCCATCCAATTACTTTATCTTCCATTAGATGATCTCCTCTTCTTTGAAATTTATTATATACTTATTGACAACAATGCCAATATAAATATTTACTAGTAAATCAAGCTTAAGATCATGTCTATCTTTAAAAAAGTAACCTCATGTTATTTATAGATAATAAAACCTGAAAATGATCAAGAAAAAGTAGCTAGAGAAAATCAAGCAACAACAACCTAGAAATAATCAGACAATAATAGTCTGAAAAGAAATAGGCAAAAACAACTAAAAAGTGATTTGGTAATAATAACTTCAAACTTATTAAGCAATAATATTTTTGAAATGAATAGGCAACAACAACACTGAAAAAAAATTAGCCAATAGTAGCCTATAAAATATTAGGCAATAATAGCTTAGAAAAAATTAGGAAACAATAGCCTATAAATAGTCATGTAATAATAGCCCGAAAAGAATTAGAAACGATTTACCTAGAAATGATTAGACAATGGCAGCTTGTAAATGACCGAAAATAATAGTTTAGAAAAAAAAAACTAAATAAAAATAGCCCAGAAAAAAGTAAGCAACAATAGCCCATGAACCATCAAGCAATAATAGCCTGAAAATAGCTAGACAATAATAACCTAAAAAAATTAGGTGACAAGTTAAAATAATAAAATAACATCAATATGAAAATGATCCGATAAAAACTAGCTAAAAAATAGGCAATAAAAGCTTAAAAAATTAAGAAACAACAACCAAGAAACGATCATTTAATAACAACCTAAAAATGATCATGTTAAAATAACCTACAAAAAATTAGACAACAATAACCCAAAAATGAGTATACAACAATAGCTCATAAAGATGAGGCAATCATAGTTTATAAATGATTAGACAACAACATCTGAAAATGATAAGAAAATAGTAACCTAAAGAAAGTTAGATAAAAATAACCTCTGAAGAATTTCTTCTGCTTGAATAAGGAAGCGAATACCCCATTCTCTTTAGGCAATATTTATAATGTTGGAGTATAAAATCATTAAAAAAATTGTCATCACCGCCACCGCTACACACAATTACAGCCACTCGTATGCACCTACTCTCACGCACACCCACATGCTCCCGCATGCATATTGCCACACCACAAGCACCTCCGCACATGCCACTAGACCCCTTGTAAGCTTGTACTTGCCTGCAAACCTTGCTACGTCCTCATAGAAATTGTTGTACTCACTTCCTCGCAGTTAGGCACACACACACACACGTGCACCTAGACATGTACAAGCGTTGCTAATAGTAGCAATGACAATAAGTTCAAGTATTTTTTAAGAAAAAGATCCTCTCACATCATTTTTTAACATTCTAGACTCGAACTTCGTAGTTTCAAAATTTCATGAAGCAACTGTGACTAAACTTAAATAATTTAAAATGTTAAAGATTCTCGTTCTAATCAACATACAAATTTTTAAAATATGTATAAATTATGATGAAGATTTTCTTGATGATTTATATTTTTGGATGACGCAAGCATTAATGTCAGAAAATAGGAGGGTAATTAATGTGTTATCAAAACAACTCTATCAAAAATTTACCAATATGACTCTCTTAAAAATTATTAATAGACTCATTCTTTACTTGAAGGGGAGAAAAGAAGAGTGGGCTTACAACTAAAGTATTACTCCTGATGAGAAGTGCAACCAATTATGTCTATTGTAACCACCAATAGTAGATTTTACAACAAACTCTGATTGTTGTATCCACCAACTATAATTATTATTTTTTTAATTACATCTATTATAACCTCCAACTACGACTTTGTAGCCATCTGCTGTTATTGTAGCCACAAACTACATTTCTTGTATCCCAATCATGACTATTATAATAAAACTACTATTATAAAATTATAATTGTCAGTCTTTATGATCTTATTTTCTTGCATTCAAGTGAAAATAGTGTATTCATTTGATCGGACAAAACCTTTGATTTTTTCCCTTTTTAGAGCATTTGCACATAAAATACCCGGTTTATTCCATCTCCATCTCCATCTCCATCTCCATCTGTGTGTGATGGGAAAAAAAAAAGATTGAACTAATGCATAAGATCTGTATGTTGTTGAGAATTTCTATTATATATGAAATATAATAGATTTTATTCTTAATTACACTCTCATTTCTAAAATTTTTTAAGGGTTTATTTGAGCCGATTATCGTTGTCTAAAACATGTTGTACAACATTTGCAAATCATACAAAATTTTATACTTCTTGTAAATAATATTGGCATTTACTCCAACAATAAAAACTTATTACACTTGTTATACTCTAAACAACACGAGTTGTAGCTGATTTTAAGGGGGCTTGCTAGCTTTCTCAAGTTTTGAAAGATTTCATGCTCGAAACTCACCAACCCAAAGAAATATATATATATTGTAAAAACATACTCTCTGCTAAAAATTCTTAAAAGTAACGAATATAGCTAAATAAAAAATAGCAATTACCTGAAAAAGCAAAATAACCTCTAAAATGGTAGAAATTACATAAAATCAATGATAAATTTCTAAGTTAATATAAATTACGCATGCATTATAAAATTTTTTATCAAATAAATGTGATGAAACTCTTGGAGACATAAACAACTTTATAATATTANATATATATATATATATATATATATATATATATATATATATATATATATATATATATATATATATTGTAAGAACATACTCCTGCTAAAAATTCTTAAAAGTAACGAATATAGCTAAATAAAAAATAGCAATTAGCTGAAAAAGCAAAATAACCTCTAACATGGTAGAAATTACATAAAATCTATGATAAATTTCTAAGTTAATATAAATTACGCATGCATTATAAAAATTTTTATCAAATAAATGTGATGAAACTCTTGGAGACATAAACAACTTTAATATTTATTTCAAGAAAATAAGAGTAAAATAATAATAAAAAAAATTCAACCAAGTAGCCACCCATACCTTCGGTCCATGAAAGAACTAATTTCTTATCCTCTACCATCCAGGGCAGCAAAATACGGTTGTAGGCTCACGGATACCGTATAGGGTTAGCGTATATTTTTCTGAAAGAGTAAGCAAGCACGTTAGCCTGAGGTGGCAGCGTCAGCCACGAGCCGTAGCGGATTATAAGCCGCAACGCCTCCGGTTTTTCAGCGTTTCGCTTCGGTCGACACGTTTCAAATGGTCCTTCTAGCGGGCCCCACCCCTCCCTCCCCTCCCATTGTGAATGCCTCCCAGGGGGTAAAATGTAAACATGCCACAAACAAAATACAATTTACATTTGGCAATTAAAACGTTGACAATGTTTCTATTTATTTTTTTTTCTAACCAAACAAACCGAACCGGGCCTAACAACAGCCGCATTCAGCGAGTTTTGGTCATAGTTCCGCATTTTGAACATGGACCGTACATGTGAGGAGCCTCTTCTTCTTTAATGGATTAGGTTCAATCCTTTTTTTTATTTGTTTAAAATTTAAATAAAATTAAATTTCATTTGATATAAGAAACCCTCCCACAGCAAATGAAACAATGGCTCGTGCGGTGGAATGTTGCATTTGGAGGACTGTTCCTTACTTCAGAAGACTGAAAGAGAAGTAGATTCCTTGAAATTGGTCTATTTGGTACGCTGCGCAAAGCTGTTGAAAAATAATCTGTTATTTAAATTCTTATAATGTTTATTATATATATATATATATTTTTTTTTTTCTTGAAAAAATCAGACCTCAATTATAAAATCGTCACCGCATCTAGTCAGGAACGGCGTGGAAGCGCTCATTTCACTAGTTTGAAAACGCAGCGTTTTGAACAAGCCTGAATAAATAAATTATTATTGATGAAATATAAATAAAAAAAAATGATTCGAACATGATGAAAAAAGACATAATTTCAAGCGGAAAAACACCTTTTCGCACATGCAAAGTGAACATATTTAATATTTTTCAATACAATTCAAGCTGAATGCAAGGAAAATGAGCTGTATAATAAAATGATGGCAGTATATTTTTTTGTTATATAATAAATAATATAAAATATAAATTCTCTTGAGCAGGCGCGAAAATCGTTCTTTATTAACGCAGCTCTTGTTGAAATGTCATTAGGAGGAATTGTTAATAAGAGAAAAAATCTATATATAATACATTTTTATGAAATACAATATGAAAAGCTGAGTACTATTTCTCACATCTTCAAAATTAATATATTTTTCACCATATTATATTTTAGATGTATAGGTGAGGAAATGTAATGGGCCAGACCAATTGTTTTCCTTACTTGCATAAATATGGACTTGAAATCTTTAAAATTAAAAAATGTACTGAATATTCAACTTAAAGGAAATGGAGAGCAGCCCTTATCGCTTTTCAAACTCAAGTCAATCATAAATTTTCATTAAGTATTTAAAAAATATCACATTTTATTATATTTTAAGTAATTTTAGCTTGGACTACAAATAAAAAATAAATTTTTGTGTTGGACATATAAATACATAAGAATTGAGAAGTATGTATGTAAATATCCCTAAGAATTCAACTTGTTTACTCTCGTGGCATTGTTTTTTCTCGTTCCCCCATCAATAGGCCCGAATTTAAATTAAGGATGTTGGATATGTTATTACATAGGAATTGTATGGCATGTAGGTAAATGCTTAAAACTTGCCAAATCGATTCAAATACTTCAGTCATCTTCCTTAAAAAGTAAAATTGAAGCTTCCTTTTATTTCATAACCACTATCACACGTGGTTTGAGCAATGCGAGATGTGGCTTTATAAATTAAATTTTTGTTTTATTTCTTATTAAAATAATTTTAAAATAAAAAGATAATATCTGTTACTCAATTATATTCTTTTGTTGAATAAATTTTGATAAATTATTATTTTAAGTTGAGCACGGGCTTGATTAGAATTAATTCAAACAAATGTATTTGAATCGATTCGGTCGTTAACAGACTATTTTTGAACCATTTTAGATATGAGCCGAGCACAAACAAAATGAAATTTTGGTTCTTTAGAAGCTGGACTGATTAATCGGTTTAACCCCAATTATAACAGATTAAATCCAAATTATAACTAGTTTAATACCAATTCTATACAGAAATGTTTCTAAATTTGAACCGAATCAGCTGAATTATCGAATTGAATCGGCCAATCTGACCTAAATTTTAAAATCATGAAAAAACAGTCAAGTATTCCTGAAACTACAATACATGTAATTGTCCCTTAAAAGAATTAGAAGTTGTAGGCCGAAAACCTGGCCAGGCTTCTCCGAGAAGTGCCGTTGATCACACGGATCTCTGGCCCAACCAAGAGGAGAATATCCTCCTTCCCCTATTTAAGTCCCTTATGTCTCTCCCTTTTCTTCTTTCTTAAATCCCGCCTCGATATCACAGCCCACCTCCCCTTCTCTTCAGATCCTCTTCGGGTCTCCAACTCTTCTCTCTAAATCTCTGCTCTCGTGTAGCCGCAGATCGAGCCGCCATCTCCATGGACGAAAGCTTAGATTTGCCCCCTGGANCCGCCTCGATATCACAGCCCACCTCCCCTTCTCTTCAGATCCTCTTCGGGTCTCCAACTCTTCTCTCTAAATTTCTGCTCTCGCGTAGCCGCAGATCGAGCCGCCATCTCCATGGACGAAAGCTTAGATTTGCCCCCTGGCTTCAGGTTCCACCCCACCGACGAAGAGATTATCACGCACTACCTCTCACCTAAAGTCGCAAACCATGGCGCCTTCACTGCAATAGCTATCGGCGAGGTGGATCTGAACAAGTGCGAGCCTTGGGATCTTCCAAGTAAGAAAAAAAATCTCCAATTTTTTTTTCTTTTATAAAGTATATACTTTATACATATAGGTTCTAAAAGATGGANGGCGCCTTCACTGCAATAGCTATCGGCGAGGTGGATCTGAACAAGTGCGAGCCTTGGGATCTTCCAAGTAAGGAAAAAAATAGCCAATCTTTTTTCTTTACAAAGTATATACTTCATACATATAGGTTCTAAAAGATGGATTTTTTTTGGCAGGCAAAGCGAAGCTGGGTGAGAAAGAATGGTACTTTTTCTGTCAAAGAGATAGAAAATATCCGACGGGGATGAGGACTAACAGGGCGACGGATTCCGGTTACTGGAAGGCAACTGGTAAGGATAAGGAAATTTATAGGGGGCGAGGAGTTCTAATTGGAATGAAGAAGACTCTGGTTTTTTACAGAGGAAGAGCTCCTAAAGGGGTTAAGACCAACTGGGTGATGCATGAGTTCAGGCTTGAAGGAAAATCATACTTCTCTAATCTTCCCAAGTCTGCAAAGGTGCGTAATTGCTCCTCGATTTTGCTACAGTGATTTCTGTTCTCTTTCTTTTAGATATTTACAGTTCCATGAAGAGCTTTTTTAGAACTTGCTGTAAACTGTATCTAAGAAATGATTATTGAGAAAAAAATCGCAGAGGTATCCTAGGAAGCCCTGGGGGCTTATTTTGTATCTTTCTTTCTTTCTTTCTTTTTTTTAATATCTCTAGTGTTTTAATCTTGTGGCCCGCTTGCAGTTGCTGATTAGAGCTCCGCAGGTCTACTCTCTTTTTTTTTTTTTTGTGTTAGCATGTTTGTGTCAAATCACTGGTATTTTTTTAAATGTTTCAATTATTTCTGAAAATATTCTTTTTGTATAAAACATATTCTGAGCAAATTCTCTCAGATGCTACTCATTTACAACAGAATCCATGAATTTAAATTCGGCTTAGCTAAATTTTGATGCAAAAGTAATTTTTATTTTCCTGAACTGCCCTGTAAAAAATTAAACTTTACAGAATGCACCAAATTAACCAATTTTTATCTAAAATATTTTCCCACTTTCATCTTCAATAGTATTCTAAATCAGAACGAAATTCTACTTTTACAGGATGAATGGGTTGTGTCCAGAGTGTTTCACAAGAACAATCCAGCTCAAAAGAAGACTCCAATGTTCGGTGGCGTCGTCTCCAACCTGGCTAGAATGAACTCCTTCACCGACGAACTAACAGACTCCCCTAACCTCCCTCCATTAACGGACACACCCTACTTCAACTCTGACATGGTAGACGTGGACAGCTTCGACGTCAAGACAATCATGGCGAGCTCAGCTCCACTGAATAACTACTACTCCATGAACAACTTTCCATATTCCTCCAACTCTCTTCCAAGCTCCAGCTACCAGCAACAACCAATCCCTTACTTTTCAGAAGCGAAGGGACAGCAGTACTGCAAAGCCGAGCAGTTCTCGAACCAGTCGATGGTTAGTCAGGATACAGGCGACCGCAACACGGAGATCTCATCGGTGATCTCCAAAATTGATATGGCGAGTTGCGCTTCCTATGGCGGCGGCGCGGTGATGGACCTAGCCAGTATGTGGGGGTGCTAATTAAGGATAGGGTGGTTGGTTTAAAAGTGTGTGTGCGCTTAATTAATGATATTAATTAGTTTCATTTGTTTGGATTAGTAACTTTGTTAATTAAGTTTGTTCTTAAGAGGGATGGGCGGCTTAATTATTCAAGAAATATACTGTATATATAAAGATAGAAGAATTTCGATTTTTCTAATTAATTATTGTTGAATGATTGTCCGCACTCCTTGTTGGGGTTGAGAAGAGTTTTAATCTGCGTGGATTTATGTAATGGATTCTTGTCTTTTAAGTTTTTACATTAATAAATCAATTGTTTCCCTCATTCATGTGATATATATATAAAATAAAGATAATAATTTTGTTTAATCTATTTTGGCATTTTTTATTGTATTTTTGTTTACATATTAGATCTATATGTATCGATTTATAGCTCTAAGGACACAATATGCCTACTTATTTACATGTCTAATACAAATATTTTAATATTTATATACAAATATTCAAAATTTTAATATGTAAATATTAAATTTTAAATGTTAGGCATATAAATGCATAAAAATTATGTGATATGTATGTAAATTTTTCTTAATTATATCCGTCTTAGAAACATTTATTATGGAATTATTAAATAAACACTATCCTTCTTATTTGTTCTGTTAGTATGGTGGCTGTGATTTCTAATTAACTACTATCTTTCAGAGGTCACTAATTCTTTGTGATTAATTAGAACTGTAAAATAGTGCTTTGTTTAGCCTAATACGAGCTTAAATCAGCCTCTAACTTAATTTTTGTTCTTGAAAACGATAAGATTTGTATTGCAAATATCCAGCTAGCTGATTGAATTTCTTGGTATAATGATAGTTTTTTAAAATAGAATGGCTGAATATTAATTACTAATCATAATTTTTAAAAATAAATTAAATATATGATTAAAATTCTAAATTGAAAAAAACTATAATTGGGCTGTGCCTACTTGTTATATTTAATACTATAAAGCAATTACAGTCGCTAAATCCCAATTATTTATCTTAATACAACATTATTCAAAGAGCGTATCGAAATTTTTTAATTCGAAGCGCAACGAATTTAATAGAAATTACAATTATAATTATATTTATCAAAAGTTAATAGTATATAGTTATAATGAAAGCTTCTGCGGTCATTTCAAACATAATTCAAGTACATGGAAGGAAACCCACATGACAAGTCCCTTTCATATCTAATATATATTTTTTGAGACTTTGATTCATATGGGCATATAAAAACGGATCTAATTACATATATCTCCGGTGACCCACACGGCCAACCATATCTCTGAAAAGCTGAACTGACAATTCCTCACCCCTAATTTGTGCTAGATTTGCGAGCGTACAGACACTTAGTATTATCGTCTGTTGTGGCGGGTGGATAGATGGAATTAGGAGGAAGGAGGGGCCGGGGGAAGTCAGTTGAAAGAGCATGCGGACAAATCGACCAGTTACTGGAAGTAAGAAATTGGGGGGAGCTGTTCACGTGGGTTGCTTTGGTTCGCTTTCAGTTTTTTGCAGTAGAGAGGAATTGTTTTTTATCTTTATAAGTGAGAATTTTTTTATTATTACGATTGAAAACACGTTCTGCCCTTTTCATGGTTCAATTTCGCTCCGGATCATCATCTGGACGTGCAACCATTTTAAGTAATATTTGCTCCAAAAATTGACCCAACATGTCAATTCGATCCAAACTCAACTAAAAACTTGTATTTTGGGTTGGCCTGGATAATCTTGAGGTTTGGGATTAGGTTTGGAATTCTAACTCATTCAAGTTTCGGGGTAAAGTAAGGTTGACCTGACAACTTCAAATTGGACCTAAGTTAGTTTGTTAGTCTGAAATAGATTGATCCACCATTTTGAATTCGGCCCTAATAGCTATTATGCTTTTACATATTAAACAAGCTATACATGTAATTTTGGGTTGGACTTTCTGACCCATTCGTTTAATATTCGGTTTGGATTCATATCAACCTGTTTTATTTGGGTTAATTTTAGGTTAGTCACAAAATATCTCATTTCCTTTTCGTGCCCACACCATTGTTCTAAACCCGACCAAATACTCTCGAATTCAATTTTCATCAGAGTTTACAGTCTCTTAAGGTCTTACACTCAAATCATAAGTTACATCGATTTCAGTATTCCTTAATTTTTTTTTATATAATTTAAATCGTTAGATTTTTTGTATTTTGNCTTGTTGCATATATATATATATATATATATATATATATATATATATATATATATATATATTGAAACTTTGGCGATTTAAACATATGCAAGAAGTATGTTTTTCACTTTTAAAAATTGATATTAGTGTATTTTTGGTGTGCTATTAAAGTGTTGATTACTATGTTATAAATTAGAAAATTTAGGTCTTAAATATGTAAATACAAAAGAATTGTATGCTATGCAATTAAAGACCCATTTTTAAAGGCAAATTTGCATACCTAGCATAAAACTCTTATGTATTTTTGTATCTCACAATTAAAATTTCGTACTTATATACATTAAAATCCGGTGCTTTAATTTTATACATGAATTTGTATATTTCACTTAAAAAGTAGTGATAGTGATGCTTTTGATATGAAGTTTAATCGGACTTACTAATTATTATGAAAAAAATTGTTTTGATTATTGATAAAAAAATGAAATGAGAGAACTTTGATATTTTGTATTAGAGTTTCCACACTATTTATTTTTTTGTAAGGCCAATGATGTATGTTCAGCTCCTGACAACTTTTTTTAGAAGTGTGACACCAACATTTAACTATTTTGTTACTTTTTTAATTGACATTTAAAAGAGCTTAGCCATGATTCTCTTTTTATCCTATTAACTCATCATCTANTTAAATAAAATTAAATTTCATTTGATATAAGAAACCCTCCCACAGCAAATGAAACAATGGCTCGTGCGGGGGGAAGTTGCATTTGGAGGACTGTTCCTTACTTCAAAAGACTGAAAGAGAAGTATATTCCTCGAAATTGGTCTGTTTGGGACGCTGCACTAAGCTGTTGAAAAATAATCTGTTATTCAAAAACTTACAATGTCTATTACATATATATAATTTCTTGAAAAAGTAAGAGCTAAATTATAAAACTGTCACCGCATCTAGTCAGAAACAGCATGAAAGTGCTCATTTCACCCGTTTGAAAACGCAGCCTTTTGAATAAGCCTGAATAAATAAATTATTATTGATGAAATATAAATAAAAAAAATATGATTCGAACACCACGAAAACAGACATAATTTCAAGTGGAACGATACCTTTTCGCACATGCAAATTGAACATATTTAATATTTTTCTATACAATTCAAGCTGAATGCAAGGAAAATGAGCTGTATAAAAAAATGATGGCAGTATATTTTTTTGTTATATAATATATAGGAATAATATAAAATATAAATTCTCTTAAGCAGGCGCGAAAAACGTTCTTCATTAACGCAGCTCTTGTTGAAATGTCATTAAGAGGAATTGTTAATAAGAGAAAAAATCTATATGTAATACATTTTTATGAAATACAATATGAAAAGCTGAGTACTATTTCTCACATCTACAAAATTAATATATTTTTCACCATATTATATTTTAGATGTATAGGTGAGGAAATATAATGAGCCAGACCAATTGTTTTCCTTAATTGCATAAATATGGTGTTGAAATCTTTAAAATTAAAAATTGTACTGAATATTCTACTTAAAGGGGATGGAGAACCGCCCTTATCGCTTTTCAGACTCAAGTCAATAATAAATTTTCATTAAGTATTTAAAAAATATCACATTTTATTAATTTTTAAGTAATTTTAGCTTGGACTACAAATAAAAAATAAAATTTTTGTGTTGGACATATAAATACATAAGAACTGAGAAGTATGCATGTAAATGTCCCTAAGAAGTCAACTTGTTTACTCTCGTGACATTGTTTTTCCTCGTTCGCCCATCAATAGGCCCGAATTTAAATTAAGGACGTTGGATATGTTAATACATAGGAATTGTATGGCATGTAGGTAAATGCTTAAAACTTGCCAAATCGATTCAAATACTTCAGTCATCTTCCTTAAAAAGTAATATTGAAGCTCCCTTTTATTTCATAACCACTATCACATGTGGTTTGAGCAATGCGAGATGTGGCTTTATAAATTAAATTTTGGTTTTATTTCTTATTAAAATACTTTTAAATAAAAAGATAATACCTGTTACTCAATTATATTCTTTTGTTGAATAAATTTTGATAAATTATTATTTTAAGTTGAACTCGAGCTTAGTTAGAATTAATTCGAACAAATGTATTTGAATTGGTGATTAACAGACTATTTTTTAATCATTTCAGACATGAGTCGAACACAAACAAAATGAAATTTTGGTTCTTTAGAAGCTGGACTGATTAATCGGTTTAACCCCAATTGTAACCGATTAAATCCAAATTCTAATTAGTTTAATTCCAATTCTATACAGAAATGTTTCTAAATTTGAACCGAATCAGCTGAATTATCGAATTGAATCGGCCAATCTGACCTGAATTTGAAAATCATGAAAAACCAGTCAAGTATTCCTGAAACTACAATACATGTAATTGTCACTTAAAAGAATTAGAAGCTGTAGGCCGAAAACCTGGCCAGGCTTCTCCGAGAAGTGCCGTTGATCACACGGATCTCTGGCCCAACCAAGAGGAGAATATCCTCCTTCCCCTATTTAAGTCCCTTATGTCTCTCCCTTTTCTTCTTTCTTAAATCCCGCCTCGATATCACAGCCCACCTCCCCTTCTCTTCAGATCCTCTTCGGGTCTCCAACTCTTCTCTCTAAATCTCTGCTCTCGTGTAGCCGCAGATCGAGCCGCCATCTCCATGGACGAAAGCTTAGATTTGCCCCCTGGATTCAGGTTCCACCCCACCGACGAAGAGATTATCACGCACTACCTCTCACCTAAAGTCGCAAACCATGGCGCCTTCACTGCAATAGCTATCGGCGAGGTGGATCTGAACAAGTGCGAGCCTTGGGATCTTCCAAGTAAGGAAAAAAATAGCCAATCTTTTTTCTTTACAAAGTATATACTTCATACATATAGGTTCTAAAAGATGGATTTTTTTTGGCAGGCAAAGCGAAGCTGGGTGAGAAAGAATGGTACTTTTTCTGTCAAAGAGATAGAAAATATCCGACGGGGATGAGGACTAACAGGGCGACGGATTCCGGTTACTGGAAGGCAACTGGTAAGGATAAGGAAATTTATAGGGGGCGAGGAGTTCTAATTGGAATGAAGAAGACTCTGGTTTTTTACAGAGGAAGAGCTCCTAAAGGGGTTAAGACCAACTGGGTGATGCATGAGTTCAGGCTTGAAGGAAAATCATACTTCTCTAATCTTCCCAAGTCTGCAAAGGTGCGTAATTGCTCCTTGATTTTGCTACAGTGATTTCTATTCTCTTTCTCTTACATATTTACAGTACCAGGAAAGCTTTTTTAGAGCCTGCTGTAAACTTTATCTAAAAAATGATTATTGAGAAAAAAATCGCAGAGGTATCCTAGGAAGCCCTGGTGGCTTATTTTGTATCTTTCTTTCTTTCTTTCTTTTTTTTAATATCTCGAGTGTTTTAATCTTGTGGCCCGCTTGCAGTTGCTGATTAGAGCTCCGCAGGTCTACTCTTTTTTTTTTTGGTGTTAGCATGTTCGTGTCAAATCACTGATATTTTTTTAAATGTTTCAATTATTTCAGAAAATATTCTATTTGTATAAAACATATTCTGAGCAAATTCTCTCAGATGCTCCTCATTTACAAGAGAATCCATGAATTTAAATTTGGCTTAGCTAAATTTTGATGCAAAAGTAATTTTTATTTTCCTGAACTGCCCTGTAAAAAATTAAACTTTACAGAATGCACCAAATTAACCAATTTTTATCTAAAATATTTTCCCACTTTCATCTTCAATAGTATTCTAAATCAGAACGAAATTCTACTTTTACAGGATGAATGGGTTGTGTCCAGAGTGTTTCACAAGAACAATCCAGCTCAAAAGAAGACTCCAATGTTCGGTGGCGTCGTCTCCAACCTGGCTAGAATGAACTCCTTCACCGACGAACTAACAGACTCCCCTAACCTCCCTCCATTAACGGACACACCCTACTTCAACTCTGACATGGTAGACGTGGACAGCTTCGACGTCAAGACAATCATGGCGAGCTCAGCTCCACTGAATAACTACTACTCCATGAACAACTTTCCATATTCCTCCAACTCTCTTCCCAGCTCCAGCTACCCGCAACAACAAATCCCTTACTTTTCAGAAGCGAAGGGACAGCAGTACTGCAAAGCCGAGCAGTTCTCCNCTTCGACGTCAAGACAATCATGGCGAGCTCAGCTCCACTGAATAACTACTACTCCATGAACAACTTTCCATACTCCTCCAACTCTCTTCCAAGCTCCAGCTACCAGCAACAACCAATCCCTTACTTTTCAGAAGCGAAGGGACAGCAGTACTGCAAAGCCGAGCAGTTCTCGAACCAGTCGATGGTTAGTCAGGATACAGGCGACCGCAACACGGAGATCTCATCGGTGATCTCCAAAATTGATATGGCGAGTTGCGCTTCCTATGGCGGCGGCGCGGTGATGGACCTAGCCAGTATGTGGGGGTGCTAATTAAGGATAGGGTGGTTGGTTTAAAAGTGTGTGTGCGCTTAATTAATGATATTAATTAGTTTCATTTGTTTGGATTAGTAACTTTGTTAATTAAGTTTGTTCTTAAGAGGGATGGGCGGCTTAATTATTCAAGAAATATACTGTATATATAAAGATAGAAGAATTTCGATTTTTCTAATTAATTATTGTTGAATGATTGTCCGCACTCCTTGTTGGGGTTGAGAAGAGTTTTAATCTGCGTGGATTTATGTAATGGATTCTTGTCTTTTAAGTTTTTACATTAATAAATCAATTGTTTCCCTCATTCATGTGATATATATATAAAATAAAGATAATAATTTTGTTTAATCTATTTTGGCATTTTTTATTGTATTTTTGTTTACATATTAGATCTATATGNTGGATTTATGTAATGGATTCTTGTCTTTTAAGTTTTTACATTAATAAATCAATTGTTTCCCTCATTCATGTGTTATATATATATAAATTAAAATAATAATTTTGTTTAATCTATTTTGGCATTTTTTATTGTATTTTTGTTTGCATATTAGATCTATATATATCGATTTATAGCTCTAAGGACACAATATGCCTACTTATTTACATGTCTAATACAAATATTTTAATATTTATATACAAATATTCAAAATTTTAATATGTAAATATTAAATTTTAAATGTTAGGCATATAAATGCATAAAAATTATGTGATATGTATGTAAATTTTTCTTAATTATATCCGTCTTAGAAACATTTATTATGGAATTATTAAATAAACACTATCCTTCTTATTTGTTCTGTTAGTATGGTGGCTGTGATTTCTAATTAACTACTATCTTTCAGAGGTCACTAATTCTTTGTGATTAATTAGAACTGTAAAATAGTGCTTTGTTTAGCCTAATACGAGCTTAAATCAGCCTCTAACTTAATTTTTGTTCTTGAAAACGATAAGATTTGTATTGCAAATATCCAGCTAGCTGATTGAATTTCTTGGTATAATGATAGTTTTTTAAAATAGAATGGCTGAATATTAATTACTAATCATAATTTTTAAAAATAAATTAAATATATGATTAAAATTCTAAATTGAAAAAAACTATAATTGGGCTGTGCCTACTTGTTATATTTAATACTATAAAGCAATTACAGTCGCTAAATCCCAATTATTTATCTTAATACAACATTATTCAAAGAGCGTATCGAAATTTTTTAATTCGAAGCGCAACGAATTTAATAGAAATTACAATTATAATTATATTTATCAAAAGTTAATAGTATATAGTTATAATGAAAGCTTCTGCGGTCATTTCAAACATAATTCAAGTACATGGAAGGAAACCCACATGACAAGTCCCTTTCATATCTAATATATATTTTTTGAGACTTTGATTCATATGGGCATATAAAAACGGATCTAATTACATATATCTCCGGTGACCCACACGGCCAACCATATCTCTGAAAAGCTGAACTGACAATTCCTCACCCCTAATTTGTGCTAGATTTGCGAGCGTACAGACACTTAGTATTATCGTCTGTTGTGGCGGGTGGATAGATGGAATTAGGAGGAAGGAGGGGCCGGGGGAAGTCAGTTGAAAGAGCATGCGGACAAATCGACCAGTTACTGGAAGTAAGAAATTGGGGGGAGCTGTTCACGTGGGTTGCTTTGGTTCGCTTTCAGTTTTTTGCAGTAGAGAGGAATTGTTTTTTATCTTTATAAGTGAGAATTTTTTTATTATTACGATTGAAAACACGTTCTGCCCTTTTCATGGTTCAATTTCGCTCCGGATCATCATCTGGACGTGCAACCATTTTAAGTAATATTTGCTCCAAAAATTGACCCAACATGTCAATTCGATCCAAACTCAACTAAAAACTTGTATTTTGGGTTGGCCTGGATAATCTTGAGGTTTGGGATTAGGTTTGGAATTCTAACTCATTCAAGTTTCGGGGTAAAGTAAGGTTGACCTGACAACTTCAAATTGGACCTAAGTTAGTTTGTTAGTCTGAAATAGATTGATCCACCATTTNGCTCTAAGGACACAATATGCCTACTTATTTACATGTCTAATACAAATATTTTAATATTTATATACAAATATTTTAATATTTATATACAAATATTAAAATTTTAATATGTAAATATTAAATTTTAAATGTTAGACATATAAATGCATAAAAATTATGTGATATGTATGTAAATTTTTCTTAATTATATCTGTCTTAGAAACATTTATTATGAAATTATTAGATAAACACTATCCTTCGTATTTGTTCTGTTATTATAGTGGCTGTGATTTCTAATTAACTACTATCTTTCAGCGTGGTCACTAATTCTTTGTGATTAGAACAGTAAAATAGTGCTTTATTTAACCTAATACGAGCTTAAATCAATACTTTAACTTAATTTTTGTTCTCGATAAGATTTCTATTGCAAATATCCAACTAGCTGATTGAATTTCTTGGTATAATGATAGTTTTTTAAAATAGAATGGCTGAATATTAATTACTAGTCATAATTTTTAAAAATAAATTAAATATATGATTAAAATTCTAAATTGAAAAAACTATGATTGGACTGTGTCTACTTGTTATATTGAATACTATAAAGCAATTACAGTCGCTAAATCCCAATTATTTTTCTTAATACAACATTATTCAAAGAGCGTATCGAAGATTTTAATTCGAAGCGGAACAAATTTAATAGAAATTACAATTATAATTATATTTATCAAAAGTTAATAGTATATAGTTATAACGAAAGCTTCTGCGGTCATTTCAAACATAATTCAAGTACATGGACGGAAACCCACATGACAAGTCCCTTTCATATCTAATATATATATTTTGAGACTTGATTCATATGGGCATATAAAAACGGATCTAATTACGTATATCTCCGGTGACCCACACGGCCAACCATATCTCTAAAAAGCTGAACTGACAATTCCTCACCCCTAATTAGTGCTAGATTTGCGAGCGTACAGACACATAGTATTATCGTCTTTTGTGGCGGGGAGATAGATGGAATTAGGAGGAAGGCGGGGCCGGGGGAAGTCAGTTGAAAGAGCAAGTGGACAAATCGACCAGTTACTCGAAGTAAGAAATTGGGGGGAGCTGTTCACGTGGGTTGCTTTGGTTCGCTTTCAGTGTTTTGCAGTAGAGAGGAATTGTTTTTGGTCTTTATAAGTGAGAATTTTTTTATTATTACGATTAAAAATACGCTGCCCTTTTCATGGTTCAATTTGGCTCAGGATCATCGTCTGGACGTGCGATCATTTTAAGTAATATTTGCTTGTCAATTGGATCCAAACTCAACTAAGAACTTCTGTGTTTTGGGTTGGCCTGAATAATATTGAGGTTTGGGGTTAGGTTTGGAATTCTAACTCATTCAAGTTTTGGGGTAAAGTAAGATTGACCTGACAAGTTGAAATTGACCCTAAATTAGTCTGTTAGTCTGAAATAGATTAATCCACCATTCTGAATTCGGCCCTAATAGCTATTATGCTTTTACATATTAAACAAGCTATACATGTAATTTTGGGTTGAACTTTCTGACCCATTCGTTAATAATTGGGTTGGATTCATATCAATTTGTTTTATTTGGGTTAATTTTAGGTTAGTCGTAAAATATCTCATTTCCTTTTCGTGCCCACACCATTGCTCTAAACCCGACCAAATGCTCTCAAATTCAATTTGCATCATGAGTTTACAGTCCCTTAAGGTCTTACACTCAAATCATAAGTTACATTGATTTTAGCATTCCTTAATTTTTTTATATAATTTAAAACGTTAGATTTTTTGTATTTTGAGATTATGTGTTTTTGGAGGAATTTGAAATTTTGAATCGGTTTTCTACAATTTTGATGATGTATGTCATTGTTAGATGCTTGTGACTCATCTATTAGGTATTTTCATATCTACAACCAAAATTTTAAGTACAAATTTGCACACCTAGCACACAAATATTATGTTTTACATATCTCACATCTAATCTTTCAGTTTTACATACATGACACTTTCATAAGATTGTGTATTTCACTCTTGAAAATTGGCAATGTTGATATCGATGTTTATGATGTGACATTAAAGTTCTAGTACTATGTGTGTGAATATGAATGTTTAAGTATAAGATATGTAAATACATAAAACTTGCGTGCTACACACGTAAAAGCCAGTTTTTAAAGGCAAATTGACATACCTAACATACAATTCCTATGTTTTTATGTATCTCACATTTAAATTTTCATATCTACGTAAACGACACTTTGGTGCTTAAAACCAATGCATGAAAATGTGTAATGTACTTTCTTAAAAGTAGTAATAGTGCTATTTTTGATATGGTAATAATGTTGGGAGTGTTATGTGTGAAATTATCAAATTTTAGGCTTTAGATATGTAAATATATAAGAATTATGTAATATGAATGTAAGTTCTGCTTTATATATATCTGTGTGTGTGTATAATGAAACTTTGGCGATTTAAACATATGCAAGAAATATGTTTTTCACTTTTAAAAATTGATATCTGTGTTTTTTGTGTGTTATTAAAGTGTTGATTACTATGTGTATAAATTAGAAAGTTTAGGTCTTAAATATGTAAATACAAAAGAATTGTATGCTATGCAATTAAAGACCCTTTTTTAAATGCAAATTTGCATAACTAGCATAAAATTCTTATGTATTTTTTTATCTCACAATTAAACTTTCGTACTTATATACATTAAAATTCGGTGCTTTAATTTTATACATGAAAATGTGTATTTCACTTAAAAAGTGGGATAGTGATGCTTTTGATGTGAAGTTTAATCGAACTTACTACTTATTATGAAAAAATTGTTTTGATTATTGATAAAAAAAATGAAATGAGAGAACTTTGATATTTTGTATTAGAGTTTCCACACTATTTACTTTTTTAAGGCCAATGACATATGTTAAGCTCCTGACAACTTTTTTTTAGAAGTGTGACGCCAACCTTTAACTATTTTGTTGCTTTTTTAATTGACATTTAAAAGAGCTTAGCCATGATTCTCTTTTTATCCTACTAACTCATCATCTGTACTTTTTCCTTATCTACTGTGCTTTTTTGTTAACAACACTTTCTCAAAGAAATATGTTATATGAGGATATTCATGCATCAAAATTATGGATGTATAATAGAGTATAGTTAGATAGAAAATAAATCATTGAAGGGTTCTTGAACTGTGTCGAGACCCTCGTGCACGCAGCATCTCAACTTCAGACTTATCTATCTAAGGACAGGTTTCAGTGTCCATCTTCAAAACATAGGAGTCAAGTTCAATTAACGAGTAGAGCAGTCAGGTATTATTTATATCATCAAGGGTTTCAATTTGAATTTGGTTTTGGATTTCACATGAGGACGCTTCAATATTTAGCTCTGATCCTTTGATGATGTATGACCCTCAACCTAAGTTCGACTAAAGTAGATTTGTAAGGATGGTATTTGGAAAAATACCTTATATCTGAGTAAAGTGGAGGAAGAGCCATCAAACCAAGAAGCTCATGTGTTCGATGATCCATTGAATGTGATATAAAGACCGTTGTGGTAAGATTGTACATCCTAATATGAGGTATTTGTAACTCTTAGAATGTTAAAAATTAAATAGAGTTTAAAAATGCCCCGAGAGTGCTTATATCACTCTATAGCATTATTGAAAGAGACAAATCTTAAAAACAATTAATCTTCAGTAGAATTATAACTAAAATCATATGATGGGGGAATATTATCAAACTCCTAATCCTTGTTCTTCTCCTCTTCATCCATAGCACTCGTGTGTCACTTGCTAAAATGATCTGCAATACTCACCATTAGGCATGCTAGACTATCCACAATCATCTGTCGACCTTCATGCACCTGACGGAGCTATGCATTCCTGACCCAAGCCAGCCTGACATGCTCCTCATACTCAAACTGTAATGAGCTCGAGCTATCTACAACAACACAGGAGAGCTCAATCTCAAATTCAATGCGCTTTGCGCCAAGGTTGTACACCCCCTTAATTTTTCCCAGCCTACATCCATAACTCAAAATCAGATTATGCAGTTGTAGTCAGACTACCATTGTTGTTGGCGAATGTGGGGGTCTGGCTCTCCAAATCCCTCTCTCTTTCACGGAGTTGCTCGTAATCTTCCTACATTATTAAAATTAAGAATTAATTTTTATTTTAAATATTAATAATAAAAAAAACAAAAAATCAAATTTTCTTACATTGATCCATTGAGTGGTTGGAGACTCGCTGTTACGTCTTAGGGCATCAATGTGTTAGGACATTATACTCTGTAGTGGAGGGTTGTTGTCCAAGCTACTTAGTTTGTGTAAGAGGACCAGTAAGTATCACATAATTACATAAACTATAAAGTTTTTGAATATTTAGATAATCTTACCAGTCTCTGGTAGTGCTTTGTGTGAGGGCACCAAACCTTCAAGGTGAAGTGTGGTCCCCTTGGTTCCCTCTGTCATCCTATTACGTTAGTTCATTTGGCTATTCTTTTGATAATCCGAAGAGGCCCAGGCATAGTAAAGTCAGCCTAGTCATCCTCCCTCACCTAGATGGGAGTTGCCCTTTTCCTGTAGGCTATGGTGAACATGTTGCCCAGCTGACACCTGCTAGGAATTCCATGCAGATCATCATTACAAAAAATAAATAATTTTAAACCTTATAATCAAGACTTGTCTCCATAAGAGTAGAAAATCTCTCTTTCATACACAATCTCTCAAAAACATTCATAACAAAGGTGAAAAAGAGAAGGAAAAACAACCCTTAAGATTTCAACCCAAAAAGAGGAAGAAAACCATAAATGAGACCTCTCTCTCACACACAAAAATCCCTCTCTAACTTTAGCCTCCAGCCGTACAGATGCCCTACATTCCTCCCCAAGAGTATACATATAGGGGAAGCTCGACAAAGGCAAGAAAATTCTTTTCAAAATTGATTTAGCAAGCCGAGCATGGGTGCGTCACGATGCCTGTGCAGGTGTGCTAGTGATTTAATGATAGAGAGCGGGCGCGCCACAAAGCAACCTCGAGCTTTTTAACCTGGCATGGGCAGACTAAGATGTGGTGCGCTAACTCAAAAAATGTCTTTATTTGCTTTACTTCATTTTTTTTGTTCACGAACAACATCCAACATATTATCTGCACAAATATGGTAAAAATATATTTCTCAAGCATAATATCATTATAGAATAGACAAAAAACAAAGATACACAGGTCATGAATTTATCACATCTCTCATTCACATCACTTATTTCCTTAGAACATTCAATTTTACTCTTTGTTGATTCCACCTAATGGCCTCACCAATTTTTATAACTTCGACTTCAAGTTTTTCATCTGCACTTAGTTTAATATTATTTTGAATGAAGTTTTACTCGCATAGCACTGATTTCTAACTCCTAGTTTTTTTTTTTTAATACAAATACTATCTTAATTACCTATGCATTAAAATGTGCATTAAACTTTTTCAGTTAAAATAATGATATTTTTGATTTGATATGAGTGATGTAAACATCAAAAATAGAATACAAATACTTGATATATAAATACACAAGAATTGAGTGGCACGCATATAAGTGTCTTTTTTCTAAAGTTAGTCTAGCTTTTTCATGCCATTTTCGCTTGTTTGCCCTTTCGAATTGACTTTCTTGTTTGAGCAACTTTCTTTAAATGTACTTTGCACTTTTTTGACACATTTTTATAGCTTCTTTTATAACTTAATGCAATTGATCTACAACTCTCGACATTCCCATAAAACTCAAAATCATGCCTCTTTTTTGTTAAAAATACTCGACACTCTAATAACTTAATGCAATTGAGCATAATTTTATTTTCTTGGTGCATTTATTGAGTATTTTTAACCCCTATTGGTTTTATCTAAATTCACATCAATATTATAACACATACAAATCTATGATACTACAAATTAAATATAAAAATTTAAATACATACCACTTAAATTCGTATGTATTTACATATCTAACACCTCAATTTCAATTTTTACAAGTACGCTACTCATCTTTGCCTGAAACATGTATATTTCACTTTTTAAAAGCTAAAATAGTATAACTTTTTAGGTGACATGAATGAATTGGGTGGTATAAATGTAAAAAAATAAAATTTGGGAGTTATATATGTAAAAACAAGGGAACTTAATGATTTGTATTATGTATATAAATGTCTCATTAAGTACACCCGCCATGACCCGGAACGGCGGAATCGGCTTTTGCGAGATGGCCTCAGCGCTGCGCTGGCTTTCAATGATGGTCTGAATGGGAGCAAAAGAGTCCGAAACTGAACTCAGTTACGTGCAGAAACGAGAACTTGTTTAACTTTATACAATATTTTTAAGCTAGTTGATAACATTCCGGTGCGTTTTGAGTTGTATTTCCAGCAAAAAGAGGAATGGAGGCTCTTGGAATTTTTTTTTTTAAATTTGACATTTTTAGTTCGTATGGTTATGTGTTTATGATAACGTGGATTGCAAGAGATGATCAAATAGATGGGGATGTGGTGTCTTCATGATGGTGTATATGATTTCCGGAATAAGTTGTAGCTAGGAATGGGATAAGTATGCTAAAATATGCAATTTTGGAATTTCCCAGGAGCAAAGGCTTGGGACTGTGAAGACACTCACCAAAGTCCAAAATGGAACTCACTCAAATCAGAAGTTACTTGACGAAATATCAATAAGGCCTTTCAAAATCTCTATTGTTGTTTTGTAATAAAGATAAGTGACGTTAAGCATGTACGAATCATGTAAATATACTTGTCATCCAAGTAGTATATAGCGAACTTCCAAAATGAAGATTTTCTAGCATACTGATTTTTAATATAGCATGAAGGTTCAATGTTCTGCAATTTTGAAGTGTCTCTAATTCTAATTTTTGAAGTAGTAAAAATTAAGCTAACAAAGTGGGAGTTTTAGTGAAGTTTTATGATGCTAGTAAAATACATTCTTAAATTGAATCTATAGGATCTAAGTTTGATTAGGTGATTCAAATTGCGCTTGACAAATAGAGGTAGATCATCTCGTTATCCCCGCTCGAATGTATAAGGAGATTTGGCAATCAAACACGTTTTGTTCCCTTAATCAAGTGATTAGCCCAGGATTTGTTATGTCACTACAGAATTGTACCAACCTTGAAAAAATATTCATATTCTTCCAAGTAAATGTGTTTTAACCTAATTTTTATACTAAGAATTCTTTTGGAACTCAAAGATCTCAACAAATTTTAACAATTCAATAGCAACGTTGAATGTGAACAAAGAATTAAAAGTTAAAACATCACCTTATAAAAAATTCAGTAAAGTTACACATGAAAAACCAAACTTTAAATTCCTATATCCACAATTCATGGGGGAAAAAGTTCTATTCCAATCATACTTGAAAACAACAGTATAAAAATTAATTTATGGAAAATATCAAAAAATAAAAGTTTGAAAACATAAACTCGATGGAATTCTTTAGGAAGAATGCAAACTTGTCTCTCTTCCTTTTCCAAATGATATTCTTAGATTACAAGCACAATTACACAGTTAATAAATCTTACAATCACTCCACACTTTACTCTCTCCCATTTTGGGAGTCGTGTCTCTATGCTTCCCTTTAATCCCCAAGCTCCTTGAATGCTACATTTTATCTTTGATAGAGATTTTCATACTTTTCATTGTGAATCGACGTTTCTGAAGAGCTCAAACCATCAAGATGACTGAACTGGCACCTAGACACTTGCTTGCAGTGCTTAATTGTTGGTTCTTGTGGCCCGAGCTTGGCTGTACGATACCAATTTTCCACTTGTTTAGGTCTCATTGCAAGGGGTTTTGGGGTGCCTTGATGATCGTATCTAATGCCTAGGTGCTTAGGTGGTGGAGCCTAGGCGCCACCAACACAATGCCTCCTTTCCACCTTCTCTAAATTTTGCATTGAATTCTTGCTCATAAGACGAATAAACTCTCCGCTCCGATGCTCGAGCACTACTCTACTTTGCTTAATTCTTTACTACTTAAGCTTTGAAGAACTTTCTAGCCCAAATTATGTAAACATAAATACTTTCAAAAAACATAAAATTAAAAATAAATCAAATTAAAATAAATCATATATAGTCTCATTTCTAATACATGTCAAATTTACCTAGACTTAAATATTATTTGCCGTTAAGTAATTTCAAATCCCAAAATTAAAATAATAATAATAATAAGTGTGGTGCTGGCTTGTGATTAAAGATCCAGTGTTTTTTAATAATGTAGAAGATAAATATTAGTAAAAGTAGGCTTTTATTTTCTTTCAAGTTGAACATCTATAGTACCCCATAATATCCTAATATAACAAATAGTAATACAAATCCATATAATCATCCTAAACTAATTTTATGAAGCTTAACTAATATAAAAATATTATGAACTATAAAATTCAGTTATCTATTCAATTAAATCATTTTAATCTCATTACCATTTCTATGACTACAAACTTCTTAGCTTAAGATAGAAAAGTTATTGATCCTTTAACTTTTAGAAAAGAAATTGGCACTCATTTTTAATTTGAGGTTCATCTTAAGCTTCTCCTAAAATGTTCCTTTTTTTATTTCCAGTTTTCTCCCTTTTTTGCTTGGAATTAATATATTTGTTTTAGCATTTATAATGATTTTGAATCTCAATTAGTATATAAAAGTGCTTGAAAGGATTTGTGGCCACTAGAGAGGCCAAGATGATCAAATATGTGGAAATAATTGTGGCCTTTAAGAAGGAAAACCAAGAGTTGAAGACGTTCATGGCCCTGATGAACACTCCAGAGGAGTATGTCATCAAAATGGTTGTTCATCTTTAGGTTGACATCTCATTAGTGGTTAACAATTTTGTAAAGCATGGACTGATGAACCCTAAGTAGGCTGACTTGAAGAAATTTGCTACTCTCCGATTTGAGGATATTGAGAGGAAGGTGGTAGCAAAGTAGCCAAGGAGAGAGGTGAGGATGCATGTGACAGGAGATCTACTATCACTTGACTACTTTGATTCCCATACTTGTATAAAAAGAAGATTTTATTTATGCTAGGAAAGGATCAGAGGATTGTAAAAAGTTTTGTCCACTTTATAAATTGAAATTGATTTTTTTTTCTACATAAACCTTTCTAATCAATTTTAAATCTTGCATTTTAACTATTGCTTTACAATCGATTGTAACAAGTGATGAGCCTTAGAGAGAGCAGGTGGTGCTTGGCGACTCGTTTGACATGTGATTTAGTTGTCATGATCTCCTTTTTGCACTATTCATCCTTCATTATTTGTGATATATTGTGTAATGATAGATTGTTTATCACCTAAAAGAGTCTTTTTGCTCCATTTTGACATATTTTTTCACCCGACTCAAGTCTTACTTTACACACATTCATTTGCTCAATCAGGTCAATGCCTTGGAAGAACTAACTGGTGTGGTCTCGTTCTTAGTGATTTATTAATTTCCCTTTGCAGAGCTTGTCGCTACTAGGTAGGGAACCACCACCATAGATTCTCATGGTCCGAGTTTAGAGTTGTTAGTTTTTTATGCTTGGATGCCCATGATCGTTTTTTTTTTTTTTTTGAATGTCAATCATAAGTCTTGCATCACTGCTTGTCTTTTAAGTGTTTTGCATTCATTAAACAGCTTGTGTTATTAATGTTTTTAATATTGATTCCTTACTCATGTCTTGCACTAGTCTCGGTCGCTTAATTGGAACAATGCTTCTGATGAAAAAAGCTTATTAAGTGGATCTTGTCACTGCTTCCACATAAGTAATTGTTAATACTTGGCTTTCGATTGATTTGCTCAGTACCCTTCGGAGAGCTTATTGTTACAAAGCAGGAAACCACCTCTAGAGTTATATCCAACCAAGTTCAGAGACAATTTTACAATGCATGAGCATTGCAATCTTTTTCATTTTATATTCTACAGATCGGACATCTAGGTATCGTTATCAGCTTTACTGCTCTGTTTCAAAATTCTTGAGTGTTTGCTAAGCATTTTGGCCTACAAACTCCTCGAGTTCTCCAAGTTACGTTTGAACCTAGGGTTATATTATCCAATTAGGCAGCTCATGTTTTTAATATTTCTTAAGACAAAAAAATTATAAGTTCATTGGAATGAAACCACCTTTTTTATTATTTTTCGTATGATGGTGCAATAGATTACTAAAGAAAAAATTGTTTGATTTCATCTTTGCCCCATGTCTGAGGGAACCCTTTACCAATGTAAATTTTTATCTTGTACGCTCCAGAGGTGAACTTTTGATTGATTATGAACGAGCTTGTCAAGTTTAGTCCGATTTGCTGACTGACTGTCTGCGAACTGCATGATCAACCTTCTTAAGAACAAGGTCCTCAGGTGCGAATGCATTTTCTCGGATGTATTTTTTGTAGTAGCAGGCATTATAACCTCTTAACTTCTTCTTGTCAGAGGGTTGAGTCAATTCAATTCTCTTCTGCTAAGTCATCATCCCTTCATTATTTACCTCCTATAATTCGAATAGATTCTCCTCATCAAACACCAATGTCGTTAACACCTACTGTTTATGGTAGTTGTATTCGATCAACAACCTTGTTTCCATTCCTTGAGAAAGCATTAATGGAGTCTGCCCAATCACAATTGATGGCATTATTTGGATTGCCAAGATGATCGACGGGGGGACCTTCGTCTAGTTTTCCTTTGTTCCTTCTACCTTTTTCCTCATCATATTTAAGAATATCTTGTTGGAAAATTTTACTTGGCATTGTTTCAAGGGTGATGTATTGAAGAAAGTTTAAACTAAACCCTTGACTCTATAAAAAATCTTTCACTCCTTATTTCACAAAATAGGTCTTGTTATTAGTAATGTGGATGAGAGGCAACCCTCATTGACATATTAGATTTTTTCTGATGAAGTTCTAGATGACCCCAACTATTATCCAGGCAAGTTCCTTCGTTTTGATCTACTTTGAGAAATAATGCACAGTGACCAAAAGGAACTTACACTAAATCTTCTATGGTGGCAATGGCTCTAAGATGTCAAGCCCCCAACGGCGAAAGGCTAGGAGCTGACGATCTGTTGCAACTAGTGGGCCAACTGGTACTATAGTGGTGCGTACCTCTTATAATGCTCACACCTCTTTGTGAAATCTTCTACATCTTTCAAGAGTGTCGGCAAATTAGTCTTGTCTTTGAATTCTGTGTGTCAAGTTCTTTCCTCCATAATGACTGTCACACTTTCCAAAGTGTACCTCTCAAAGGACATCTTGTGTTTAACTTTCTCCAATACAACTCAGATAGAGCGAAGTGATGATTTTCTGAAGAGCTTCCCTTCAATCAGAAGTTATTGGGCTACCTTGTATTTGAAAATTCTCAAATTGGTGACTTGCTCAACAATCATACTAGTCTTTAGGGAATGGATGTAAGGATTCATCCAGCTCCTTGCCATCTTAGTCTCCACACCCATCAACTTAGGTTCCTCTAATATTGGTTGAAGTACCATTTGAGGTGTTTCCTCCCTTAAGCAAATACACTTGGATAAGAGATTAACCACCTGATTGTCCTCTATGATGATGTGTTTGATTCTGAAGTTGGCATACTTCAATATGTCCATTTTGACTTTGCTAAGATACTTGACCATCATGTCGTCCCTGGTTGCAAATTGCCAGTTCACTTGATTTACCGTAGTGGGGAGTCCAAATTTACGTGAAAATGTTGGGAAACCATCTCATAAGCGGTCAGTGACAAGAGCTTTGTAATCCATCTGATTATTTGTAAGTCAAATTCTTTGGCAACCAAGTGATAAAGATGCTCAGGTTGGATTGCTCAAAGCAAGTTTGATTCCTACCAATTTATTGTTATTTTGCCCTTGTGGGTCCAGGGTCTTACTGTTCTTGTGTTATCTAGATGGACTCAGTAGGCCTTTGTTAGTCATTGACAAGCGGCTAGGTTTAATAAGTGATGTGGGTTGGCTGTGATACCAAAGTGTTGGCGGATGTGCATTTGAAGGGCAAGTGGCTCGGTTTATGTTATTGTGAAGTTAAATGCACAATTGTCGGCTTGTCTTATGTTGGTCAGGAATCGATAAAAATGATCGGTCAAGTCTGACGATTGACATATATATTGCTTGTCGGCATTTGATCCTCATAGAATAACTACTGTCGACAGAGCAAAGTTGAGTTATTGGGCAAAAGGTGAATCACCGTAATCTAACATGTAGTTTGCCCTTAAATGAAGAGGTCTTGGGGGAAAGCTGTTAGCCCCATCTTTAGGCTTGATTGTCCCAACATACTGAGTTCGAAAGATCATTTGACTTGTGACAGGGTGAGCCGCTTTGCACGTGCCACATACCTATCCTTACAATGGTGGATTTGTTCATCTGGTCTGGTGTCTCTATCTCTTGTTTTTACTTGAATCTTTTTTACCATCAAACTTCCTCGAAATCTTTAATGACATAAATTATATATACTCATAAAAATTTAAAATTTTTTTTGGTATTTTGCTGGATTTAAGTTAAATTCGTGGNTTCTATGGCAACCAAGTGATAAAGATGCTCAGGTTGGATTGCTCAAAGCAAGTTTGATTCCTACCAATTTATGGTTATTTTGCCCTTGTGGGTCCAGGGTCTTATTGTTCTTGGGTTGTGCTAGATGGACTCAATAGGCCTTCGTTAGTCATTGACAAGCGGCTAGGTTTGATAAGTGATGTAGGTTGGTTGTGACACCAAAGTGTTGGTGGATGTGCATTTGAAGGGCAAGTGGCTCGGTTTATGTTGTTGTGAAGTTAAATGCGCAGATTGTCGGCTTGTCTTATGTTGGTCAGCAATCAATAAAAATGATCAGTCAAGTCTGACGATCGACATATATGATGCTTGTCGGCTCTTGATCCTCATAAAATAACTTCTGTCAACAAGGCAAAGTTGAGCTGCTGGGCAAAATGTGAATCACCGTAATCTAATATGTAGTCTGCCCTTAAATGAAGAGATCTTGGGGGAAAGCTTTTAGCCCCATCTTTAGGCTTAGTTGTCCCAAAATATTGAGTTCGAAAGATCATTTGCCTTGTGACGGGGTGAGCCGCTTGGCACGTGCCACATACCCATCCTTGCAACTGTGGATTTGTTCATCTGTTCTGGTGTCTCTTTCCCTTGTTTTTACTTGTATCTTTTTTACCATCAAATTTCCTCGAAATCTTTAATGACATAAACTTTATATACTTATAAAATTTTTAAAGTTTTTTGGTATTTAGCTGGATTTAAGTTAAATTTGTGTCTAAATCCTATTATTAATATGTTACCAAGCACCCCGTAGATGTTATATATGTAAATAAAATAATTTTAAATATTATGTATGCAAATCTTCTTTATTTAAAAAATATTGATGATGTTATATGGAAGAAAAATGAGTGCAACCTAACGATCAAATATTTCAGATGGACAAAATGCAAAAGAGTAAAAGATAAATACTCTACATAAAAATGTGAACTGTCACAGATTTGGACAACGATGTCAATATCCAGCAAAAGAAAGTTAGGTATAATTCAAAACAAAAACAAAAAAGAGCATAATATTGGAGACAAATGCTTTTATTTTACCGTCTAAAACGGGAGAAATTATTGCGTACGGACACCGCATGCATCTCTGCATGCGGTGTCTGATCTTGACCGTAGATCACGGTGATCTACGGTCAGGATTATTTCAGTTTAAAAAAAAAAAAATTTTTTAAGGTGGGGCCCACCGAAATACATCCTGACCGTAATTTACAGTATGGATCGGACACCGCACGGAAGATGCGTGCGGTGTCCGAACCGCATGGAATAATTTTTCCTAAAACTGATCAATACGTAATTTACTTTATTTATTAGGACCTATTAATATTGAATTGCGGGTCACTGATGTGATCGAGCCACCACCTACCATCCTATCATTTAAGAGTGCTTACATAACATAGTCACAAATTTCTCAGATCCTCAATTCAACAAGAAAATAACTTATTTCACATTAAGGGTGATTTGAAACGGATTATCTTTCACTATCAGCGCTTAGACGCTCACATAATATGCTTATTATGAATGTACACTTTTGATCTAAGAGTGTTTACTTTAGGATTTAATTGCATTTTTTTTAATGATTACCGCATAAAATAAGTTCGCATTTTATAATCCACTTTCTAATTAGTGCATGAGAATATACATTTTTGCAATCTACTAATGGTTTATGTGAAAACAATATTGTCTTTCTTCTTCCGCTAGCGCAATAGTTCAACAAATTTTAAATTACTTTCATTTATTTGGATTGTACCACACGTAGTTACTAGAGGGATTAATATCATAAAATTAGTTTTATGGTTTCAAAACAAGAGTTAAAATACTTAATGATGAGCTATTGCCCTAGCGGATAATTGTGATTCACTTTTTGCTTGATAGCCTAGCCAAACTCAGCCCACAAGTGTTCATTTTATGGGGATCAATAGACGATAGTTGTACTAGAATAGCCAACTGAAAAAGCCAAGTAATGGAGTCAAGTTTTCCCGCCCCGAAGATCATGAAAGGCCAATCGACATCCTCGATTCAACACAGTTAGACGAACATGTCTTGTTGAGCAAGGCCCGACTGATTTGAGCCGACCGAGTCATAGAGTAGTTAAGATGAAGGCCTATAAATTTGAAATACCTAAATTATCCTATAATTCCCGCTTTAAACTAGGAACACATATAATTTCATATATTGTACACTCTCCTCTATAAATAGGGGATCATTTCATGAGAAATAGTAAATTAATAATTCAAATATTGTTCATTACTATGCACCTCCTCTCTCTCTCTCTTTCTCTCCATCTCTCTCTCTCTCTCTCTCCCCTATCTAACGTTTTATTCATTAGGTGTCATTCACAGAAAAATTAGGATTCAATGACCTAAAAAGTTGCAGAGCGTGGATTATGCCATATGCAAGAAGAGAATTAGCACACAAAAAAGAAAACTAACAAAAACACCTGTAACTTAGAGTGTACTATGGAGTTTGTGTAGCAACAAATCTAGAAGTTGAAAGATCAGATGATGGATGACCTTAGAGAGGCTTTGGCTCGGAGAAGGGTGAAGAACCCTAAGAGGAAGGGCCGAAGCTATAGGGTTGAAGGGCACCCTTGATTGTGGAAAAGGAAAGAGATTCTCATTCCTTGATAGTGATGTGTCATAAATTATAGACATCAATTTGGAAGCATTGACATGCCTCACCAATTAGAGAATGTATTCTCTCAAAATTTTTCTTAAGTTTAGCCCCTAGAAAGATTCAATATTCTCGCTCTAGAATCACACAAGGGCTAGGCTGATCTAGGGTTGAAGGGCACCCTTGATTGTGGAAAAGGAAAGAGATTCTCATTCCTTGATAATGATGGGTCATAAATGATAGACATCAATTTGGAAGCATTGACATGCCTCTCCAATTAGAGAATGTATTCTCTCAAAAATTTTCTTAAGTTTAGCCCTTAGAAAGATTCAATACTCCCGCTCTAGAATCACACAAGGGTTAGGCTGATCTGGTTGAGCACTTAACTTCCTTCGAGTTGACCATTTGTTTTTCGAAGATCACATATGTGTTTAAGTGTTGCCTTTTTTTTTCACCACACTGAGGGAGTAGCCCTCATATGCTCAATGGATTACAACCAAAAGAGATCACCTCTTTCACTGAGTTTAAGAGAATTGTTGTGGTACAGTTCGCCAACACCCAAAAGCCCCAAAAGAGTTCACAATTCTATCTACAAATGTAGGGCTAGAAAAAAGAGCCTTTGCTTGTTCATTACTCAATTTAATAACGAGATGTTGGAGGTGCATGATCTAGAAAACAAAGTAGCACATGCCATCCTGGTCCAGAGGTTGAAGTAAATTCCACTTTAGTATGCTCTGCCCCGGTAGCGATTGAATGCCTTAGTTGAGTTATTGAAGTTGACAAACAACAATGAGTCGACCAAAGTACAATTCCACCCCCACTTCCATAAGAGTAGAGTCTTTTACTTATCTTCTATAGAAAATGGCATTTAAGAATGATAGGTGGAGAGAGACAGATGATTTACATCTTTCCATTCATCTGTGATATAAAAATAATTGGCCACTTAGAGACTACAAGCAAACTGACAGACCCTACAACCACAAGAGACAGGCCAAATATCTTGACCAACAGCTGGCTCTTTACAATAAGAGATTGTTGCCCTCATCATGAAGAGCCCACGTTAACCCATTAGAGGGTCTCAATGGTTAAGTAGTTGAGGCCATCCAGAATAAGGAATATAAGAGAGTCCCTCTCGATGAAGATTGAATGCTATCTTTAAGACCCAAAAAAGTATTGTAAATATTATTGGGATCATGACCACGATACATTAGATTGTTAACAACTCCAAATGTAGATGAAGAAGCTAATTAGAGTAGACAAAATAAAGGCATTTATGGCATTGGGAGAAAACACCCAGTGGTAGGAAAAATCTCAAGTAAAGGAAATTTTGGATGAGTTGGTCCGAGCACATGACATTCATATTATTGATGTAATTCTATCCATATTTGAAGGAGGTGGAATTATCTTGTTGAGTGAGTCTTAAGAGGCTTTATTTAGTAGAAATGTGTTCAACTATCTTTACCCTAAAATGAAGGTCAAATCCCCCTATTTCTTTTGCATATGTGGATTTTCCCTCCAAAGGAAATCCTTACAATAATGTCATAATCATTACTTCCTTAATTATTAACTGTCATATTGGTCTCATCCTTTTCGACACTGGAAACTTCATGAACATTTCGTTCAAGTCAGTGTTTCACAAGATGGTGCAAAAATGATCAATTAACAACAACCGCTAGCCCGCTTTATGGCTTCTCTAGTGAGAGAGAAAGAGCCTTGGGAGTAAATGCCTTGTCGGTTGGGCTTCATTCGGCCAAGTTCAGGTCTCGACCCAAAAGATCTGTGCTTGGTCATTCAGGTCTTTGAGCTTTTGGTGGTGAGACCTTTGGCCTTCGTTCTGTGGGTCATCCATAACTTTATTTTCCTGTCTCTCAGTCCGTTAAATCTCTTCAAGATTCATGCTGATGTATTTCTGATGTACATTAACAATCTAATTATACCAACTAAATAAGATTTGTTCAATTGACCTTTCAGTTTTCTTCGAATTGTGTTCACGTGCTTAGAGAAATTTATTATAATAATTAGAAATTTGGTGGAGCAAATAAAATAAATTTTATATTTTCAACTTAAAAACATGTCTTATACCTAACGTTTTGAATTAAATTTTCTTTACAATACTTTTATCATGAAAATTGTCAACCTTCTCAGAAATTTAATAATATATTGTATGTCATTTTCAAAGAGGTTATTTACCCAATATAACAATTAGAATTGGCTACCCATTTCATTGCTCGTGCTGGTTTAGGGATATATATATATATATATA
>JXCR01128610.1:155642-167736 GCA_002079205.1 Phalaenopsis hybrid cultivar | reverse complement strand
ATATATATATATATATATATATGCATCTATTGTGTGTGTGAACCCATGTGCATACAAATATCCAAAGCAACTAAACCAAGTTTATTTGTTGAAGTGGCTGAACCAACCCATTTGTCAATTTAGCTAAACTCGCATCTTCCACTCATGGTGGAGGCCTAGCCCATCTACATTGATACAACTACTAGAAATGACCATATTTAACTGTAAAAAACATATGTACATCGATCATTAAAAGCACCGCCTAACATCTACGTCTCAGGCTTTTCATCAAGACAAAGTGGATGAGAATCTTAGGCGGTGTTTGGCTGCGTCACCGATTTTCGTTAAACAAGTTCTAGTAAATATGGATTTATCAAGTCCATTTTGACGAGGAAAACTTCAAAGCCACGATCTTAAATTAAACTGAGACTCGGATTTAATAAATCCAAATTTACGTTAGGAAGAAGATGGAACGCGAGAAAAAAACAGACAAAACTCGATAAAAGTCAGTTTAACAGAACGTTGGATTTAAGCTTCAATTTTTTTATGCTAGATTTAAGCTAAATCATTTGCTAAATCCACCTATGAATAGGCTATCAAACATCGTCTTAGTGTACTAATAAAATATTTTTTAATTATTTCTCTCTTTGCATAAAAGGGAGGTCAAGCTAATAGAGAAGGAACTCCCTCTTTTCTCTAGGTTTTTTCTGGATTTCTAAGGATCGATCTCTCTCTCTCTCTCTCTAAAAATCTTGTAGCTTGAAACCCTCCAATGAGTTCAATTTTCCAGCAACCATGTTCAATATATATATATATATATATTGAATCTTAAATTGTCCGGGAGACACATTCAAGGAATAGATCATCGTAAGAAAGAAAGAGAGAGAGATGACAATAATAAACAATAGAAATGTATAACGTTTATTCAAGAAATGACTCATATTTATAGGCATAGGGGTACATATATGAAGCTATATTTGTGCCCCCACCTTGTTGGAATAATCAGGGTTATCTTTGTATTTTACAAATATGATATTGACAAATTTACCGGTGAGTACTTCTGAGTAGGAGGATTTTACTAATCTTTCTGCACTTTGTGCAAACTAATTGTTCATACTGATGGTATTGCTGTTTTCGAGGGATAAGGAATCGAGGGATGATTAGGCTGGTCAGCCTAGAATCCGNTATTCCACCACAGCTGCTTAAAAACCTAAGAAAATCTTGCATGCTATTTCCCTATATCAGAGAATGGGAGACCCCTCTTACTGTAAGAAAAATTAGAGAAGAGCCAAAAAGTTCAGCAAAACATTTCCCTCCTGTTATAAATTTTTTTTAGAAACAGCTGATTCGAAGTTGGTTGATTCTAATTTGAAGAAAACATACTGTTGATCATCTTTTTCAATATGATGATTTATCTTATCAGAACGAAGTGATCCATTTTCTTAAAAAATTACAATTCTCTTCTCGAAGTCCCTGCAAAATCGATATGAGGGATAATATGCTAGTACGCTACAAATGTCTCTTTTCATTGAAAAAGAAACTCGCTAGTGCTCAACTTTACTCTCCATAGCTTCCTGCTTGCCTCAGCAAGACATAGCTTATGCAGCGGGAAACATAATATTGGATCTGTTGAGTGCCAAAAGCAAGAGGTCATATGAAGTCAAGTCATGCTCGTTTAGTGGGGACATCTTAATTGAGCCTTTATCTCTTACTACAGTACAAATCTTTTATCAAATCTTCAAAAAAACAATCTAGCAAAACAACTGCCAACAAGGAATATGAGATTATTTAATTCATTCCCGGCAAACATTTGCTTGAAACTTTTCAGCATTACTAAATGAATAAGCACTAAAAGGAGTTCAAATGTTGCAATCGAAGTAAATATACCGATTAAAGTGGATGATGTTGTTATGTCTAGTTTATGTTTAAGTAAATTTTAATAACTTACAATTAAAAGTTGTTATTAAACTGTTTGAAATGTGTCATGCTCCCATGTCCACATTGGTGCAGCAGATCTAACCAAATTACAAAATAAGTTGAGCTTGGCAAGAGTATTTATATACAAGTTTAACTGGGTCATGATGAACCTGAACCAACTTACTCATACTTCGGCTTATGTTAAAAGCTCCTTTGGTAGGAAAAATCATCTTTCTTCACAGATAGGTTGTCCTTAACTTACCAAACAAATCAACTATAACAGAGCAGCTAGCCCAAATCAAAACCATCTATAGATTGGATACACTACAGGTAAATCAAATCATTGCAAGATTTCTAGGGGAATACAGTTAAAATTGATGGGAAATTTTTAAATGTAGCCTAATATCACAATATTAAGGAGAACACTTAAAATGCCAAGAACAATGTAACACTTGGCAATATAAGGCTTGACGCCATAAAGTAAAGTAGACAAAAATGAGTAAGCTTGACAATCAATGCACATGTTAACATCATCATAAACAAATTTTATCCATGTAACTTAATGTCTACCCCTTTTCTACTGTAATCCTTTGAAACTATTTTTATCAACATGCCCTTTTGTTCTACATTCTCAATTTATTTAAGTCTAATTTCAATCACTTTACCTTCAAAATACATCAATCCAACTTTTTCTCGAGCATAATTATTCCTTAAATCATCCTTCATAGTTTGTCACGCATCAATTTTAATATTCTCATTTCTATAATGCTCCACTTGTATATCAAAAACTCTTTGAAAGCCCAACAATCAAATTTATACTAATTCACAAACCTAATTGTAATTTTACAAAATTTAACTTTAAGAATTCATGATAACCTCTTACCATAAAAAACTAAAAATTTGTATTCACATTTAATATCTCCATTCTTATGTACAATAGATTCAAGATACTCAAAACACTCACACCTATATATCACTTCATATTTTAATAATATTGAATGATAATTAATAATATCATACATAATAGAATTATACATTACTCAATCTTTGTTCTACTAATTATAAGGTTTTGATCTTCTAAACATTCACTTCCCTTTCCTAATCTTTTATTTATTTCATTAAATGCCTGGCTAAAATAATAAATATACAAACATCACAAAGAACGCAAATATATATATTACTTACTACTAATGCAATAGGAAGAAAAGGTGTGCAGAACAAATGTCATAAGGCTAGCAAATGTCCAAGAAAACTTAGAAAAACAAAATTTGGAATGCACATGAAATTTCATTGAATAGTTCCTCACAAATAACATCATAAAAAATGTTACAATGTGGTCCACTAATTTCATAAATTTAATTACAACAATTCTTTCTTGAAGGCCGACTGCTTAAGCTAAATAAACATACACTGTTAGTTTCATTAGTGGAGATGAAGATGCATAATATTGATTTTAATTGTGAGAGCACAAACAAAAATAAATTATTGCAAAAAATTAAAAAATTAAAAACTCGAGAACAAATTACAGAAGATGCATATGCATAAATATGTGCTTGGAAAAACAAATAGATGCATGCATGCAAATAGGTGCCCATGCACATAGGTGCCCACACAAAAGCATACAAATGGATCATGGATCATGGATCCATGAGTAAGCAGTGTATGACTGAAAAACACATATAATTTTCGGCTTTACAGAGTGAAATATGAATTAAATAGCTCAGCAAGGGATATGAAGCATACCATATTTGCCAATACAAGAGTTTTACTGACAGAGCACTTAGTTAAATAGCATACCATAGCATATCATTCTAAAGTTGAAAACGCTACATAGATATAAAACGAAGATAAAGTGTCCAGATTAAAGAGCAATAATCACACACAAGCATATAATGAGCTCATCATCATCATCACCAACATCAACGTCTACCCCCTAGCTTTAAGCTCAGCAAGCCGCCTGGACAGATCATCCTCATCAACCTTCTCTTTCTCCTTGGAATTAGGAATGGCATGAGCAGCGGCTTGGGGCAGGCCAACAGAGACCTCAAGGCCATAATCATCCGCAACCTGCTGCATAAGGCTACTGACCTCANAACCTTCTCTTTCTCCTTGGAATTAGGAATGGCATGAGCAGCGGCTTGGGGCAGGCCAACAGAGACCTCAAGACCGTAATCATCCGCAACCTGCTGCATAAGGCTACTGACCTCGGCCTCAGGAGTAGAGAGGCTAGTAGATCCAGCCATGGCGCCCTCCATGAACTCAGCCTGAACCTCCATGTTAACGAACTGGCGCTCGAACTGGTCCATCGTCTCAGACATCTTCTGAAGGTTGCCTGTCGCCAAAGCGGAGTCAAGGGACTTGACGATCGAGCCCATGGATTTGCCGATGACCTGCATCTTAGCTTGGGTATCCAACCGAGAGACGACAGCATCGAGGCGGGAGGCCAGGCGGAGGTAGTTCATCTGCTCGCTGCGCTTGNAAGGGACTTGACGATCGAGCCCATGGATTTGCCGATGACCTGCATCTTAGCTTGGGTATCCAACCGAGAGACAACAGCATCGAGGCGGGAGGCCAGGCGGAGGTAGTTCATCTGCTCGCTGCGCTTTCGGATGGAATTCTCCGCGTAGATTCGGGCACCGTCCATGTTACCCTTCTCGATGGCCTTCTTGACCTTGAGCTTCTCCGCCTTCTCCTCCTTCTCGCATTTTCGAGCCTGACGCTGAAGGCTCTTCGAAGTGAATTTGAGCTCCATTATTTGGTTCATCAGCTTCTCCGTATTCCCCATCCTCGCTTTCAATTCTTGCACTTAGGGTTTGGTTTTGGAAGAAGAAGAAATAGCAACGATTACAGTGATCAATACTCNATATATATATATATATATATATATCCGAATGAAATAGAGTTTATATCATTGAGGGCCATATCTTGTTACTATCATATTCTTTTGGAACATAATAACAACTAATAAAATTATTTTTAATATACTTTCAACTACTCAAAAAGTATATATTATTTTTTTATGAAAGAAAAAAATACATATGTTTTTATATTATTATATTTCATTATATCATTTAAAAAAATTAAAAAAATAAATTTACTAATTAAATTAAAATTAAAATTTTCATATTTATTTAAAATTTAATAATAAAAGTCATATTATCTTCTAGTATAAATATTATCTAATACCAAACATGTATGGTAAGGGTTCGGCTTTGATGACACTGAGAATATCTGACGTCATTCCATCAGATACGATGCACGCGCAGAAAGTGACTCGGCAATTTTCAACTGTTCATGGGTCAAAAACACCGGAGCTGCTTCTAATAAAAAATTGAGTATATTAGATTTCGAGCCTGATTAATTGCCAAGAAATAAAAAAATTCGTTCAATGTTTACTTTATTTGATTGTATGTATTTATATGCTTAATTTTTAAATTTAAATTGCTATTTATGTAATACTTCAGTGTTCAATGACTTTTAAAAAGGTGTTATATGGATATAAATTCACCTAATGATTAATTTAATGGTGAGATTAATAAATTTGATAAGATAAGCCAAGCAGGAAGAAGAAAATAGAGGAAGGAGAGAATAGAGCAGAGCAGCCTCCGTCCATTAAAATTCTTGAATCATGCGTACTTGTTGCATGCTTGCGTGCAAGAAAATTCATCGTATTAGAGTAGTAAATTATCATCTTAGTATAATATTATAATTCAGCACACACTCGAAAGAGAGAAAATAATTAGTTATGTTATCAGAAATTTTAACGTAGAAAATACAGAAAAGGAAAAAGAATCACGAGTCTAGCCCAACTGAAGAAATCCACTACAAACTAAACACTCGGTGGTAGTCAGTGATGGTTTATGGTGATCGATGGCGATCGGTGGCGATCGACAGTAGCAAAAGTGGTGCTAAATTTCAACTCATTCTCAAAGCTTCAAGTTCATTTTCAAGCATCAAGCTCTCATCCCCTCTCATGAGAGAAGTAGGACTATATTTAGAGAGCTCTTGGTGCAATTATTGAAGAAATATAAATCACTTTGATTGGACGGTCCGGAGAGAGCTTTCTTTGATCAGACGAATTTTGATGGATATTTGAGAGCCTTAACAATGTCGAAATAGTGTGATCTTGGGTTTGTTAAATTCGTTTTGTTGAGACACTCGATTCTACTATAAGCCTGTAAGATTCGACATTCATTTGATTTTCCAAATATGCTCGGAAATTTTTCAATAGTTGCTAGATGGCTTGCTCTGAACTTGATTTGACTCGGATTTGACTGATTTTGGTATCATTGGGTCTGTGTTGTCGAGCTGGTCATTTTGACTATAAATTTGTTGAAATTTGAGCTCTAGACGGCTTTTGAATAAAGTTTGAATGTCATTTGCTCAAAATATGTGATGGATATTTGAGTGTCACAACGATGTCAGAATCGAGTGATCCTGTGATCATTGGATTTGTCTTGTCGAGACGCTCAATTCGACTATAAGCTCGCCGTATTTAAAATACATTTAACCTTCCAAATTTGTCGAAAAACTTCCAAAAGTGGTTTAATGGATTGGTCTGAACTTGATAATTAGACTAATTTTGGTATCATCAGGTCTATCCCGTCGAGCTGATTATTTTGACTACAAGTTTGTTGAAATCTAAGCTCTTGATGACTTTTGAATAAAGTTTGAATGTATTTTGCTCAAAATATTGTCGAGATTCACACCATGCCTCAAGATTTGTGTTGGATGATGGATTTGTAATGGCGTATCAATAGCCCGATGCAAACAACACATATGGTTCTATATTAAATTGATCGATGCATCAAATATTCTCTAATTAGTGACCAAATTGATTACTATCTAAATTATCTTAATTTTAAGGATAAAAAAATATAATATCTTAATCACCATTGATTGTTTTAACTAGGGTTGTACACGAGTCGAGCTTTAGCGAGCTCAGACTTGGCTCGTGAGAAATTAATCATATTTAAGATTGGATTCGTTTTTTAAATTGATCGTAAATTGTGTCTATGTTCGGCTTTATTTACAACACAAAATTAGCACATATAAATAAATTAGAAAAATAGATGTATCATGTGGGATTTAAGTATGCACCACTATTATACAAGAAAAAGTATAAATTCATATGACCACATTAGCTATAATGTTTTAGATTTAGTTAGAAATATAGATACTATATTAATATATAAATAGTACATATAATTTCCTTGTATCTAGCTAAAACGAATTGAATACGATCGAACGAAGGGTTGCTTGTTTTCTGCTCGTTTATAATTCGTGCTTAAAAAAGGTGTCAGTGTTCATCTCGATTACTTAACAAATGAGTTGAAAATGAGCAACGTAACCAGCCAAACACGAGCTATCCGCGAGCAAAGATTTTTTTCTACCCTAATTTTAAGGAGCATTACATTTTAGATAATAGCCAATCATTTAAACTTTTTAAGAGAGCATGAACTTAAAGTTTCAACATCATAAAAGAGCATAATATGTATGTATGTATGTGNGTGTATTTCTCTATATTTTACAAACTTAAGGTATTAGAGATAATTAACTCTTGTAAGCACCACCCTTTGTGAACATAATTGTATTTTATTTTCTTTCTTTTAGTTTTTTAAGTGATTTTGCTTGGTCTCCTAAGTATACTTATGGCTGCAGGCTGCTTGAAGACATTTTTCAGAGAAATCTCATAAGTCCTTTATCCATTCATCCTTATTAAACTATTCACACTAACTTCCTTGGAACAGAATTGAAAAACTCATGATTTCACCATCAGAATCTTGCTTATATATCTTTCCTCAACTGAATAAAACTTAAATCAAAGACCCAAATAACAATTTTAGCGAACACATCAGGTGCAAGCATTTTAACTATACCCGAGCTCAAAGAAATTAATGAAAACTTATGAAAAATATCGACAGCTCAATTGCTAGCTTAACATTAGATAATTTAAAAAGATATGTGAGCAACTCTATTTGATAGCATTTTTGATGTGATGTCAAAGTCTAATTTGGTGTTAGTAGTAGTGTTTTTAATGTGATGTTAAAGATTAAAGTGACATGCCTCAAAATATATGACAGTTTGAGAAGATATATAAAAATATAAGAATTGTGTTGTATGTAAGTGAATGTGTAATAAAGAGAGAGAGCAAGCAATTAGTATCAATCATGCACTCAAAGTGATTAGATGAAATAAAGTCAACATACTAATTTTATTTTTGAAAAGCAATTTGCTCATGCTAAAATTGAATATCATACTTGTTTCAATGCTTCAATTAAATTTATCAATGTTGGTCCCAAGCTTGAAGGTAGGGTTGTCAAAACGACTCGTTGTTAGAGAACAACTTATGTTCAGCTCGTTCTCTAAGTTAACAAGCCGACCACGAACACAGGAACAAATATTTGTTTGTTAGTGNTATATATATATATATATATATATATATATATATATATATATATATATATATATATATATATACATATTATATTTTTAAAATACCGACAAACTCCAATTTGATGACTGACATGTAAATTTTTTTTTTATAGATTTAATGGTATATAGATTGCACTTTACATTATTATTTTATTCTTACTTTGTACTTCTATGTTTTCATTTTCAATAGATTGTAGATTGTACTAGTTTTCCTTTCTAATTTAATTGTAGTCTTGTGTTTTCTAACTTAGTAGTTTGTAGGTTCCATGAAATCTGATATTTCCCTTTCTCATATACTATTTCTTTTTGAGCTTTTATAGTGTGTAGTTGCACTAATTAATTTTACTTTCATGCTTGCAAATAACTTCTAGGGGGAGGGTGATCTCCCTCCTGTCAAGCAACTTAGCAACTTTTGGAGGTCTGCAACCAGATGAGGCCATGGACACGGTGTTACAGAGGCAAGCCTTGCAGTTGACTCGCCCCAGTCGGCCTTCACCTCAACTCTCACCACACCAGCACGACCTTCAGTTCTAACTACCTCACTAGCATCGCCTCAAGTTGCAATTACCACACCAGCTTTGCCACCAGTCCCGTCCACGAAACCACTCCCACAAGTAACATAGTCACCATCAGATGCTATTTATGCGTTGTTTAGTTCAAGTAGCACGAATAATTCTCATCAGATCCAGGAAATGAGGAACACGTAAGTTTTAAATTAATATTGGCATTACTAATTTATGTTTTTTTTTAATTTAATAGAGAACTAATAACATGTTGTTTTCAGATTAATTCCACTCACACATGCCATCCATACCATCAAAGACATTACTCAAAGCAAGCATGATCGCTCGTACTTATCTTGAAGGGAGATCCTGATGACAGTTTGGGATATGTGGTTTCGATAGTTTGCGGCAAAACTCGCCAAAATAATTTTAATTATTTATTTTTTTTATTAATTTAATATTTGTAATTCAATTTATAGAAATAGTGGTTCTGGTTCGAAACTTTGAGCATAAGGCGAGCGACTGTCTTACAACTAATTCAGTGAACATGGTACGATTTTGGCTCAACAACGACGCTTACTATATATCGGAAAAAACATCGGATATATATAAACCGTTGATAAATCCATATGTAGGTTTATTACGAACAAGCAATTTTACTACGTTGAATAAACTATAACCTGGTTGTCTTTAAATATATTGCCTACGGTTTTAAATATTATTAGCGATGATATTTGACCGTCGGTAATCAACTAAATTCATATAGTCACTAATCACACTCCCCCCCTTTCATTCCTCTGACTACCAATTTGGTTGATGATCTTAGATCTTCTTTTCTTATTGCACTTAATTTCCTTACAGGGTAGATTCTATAGTTTTGTGAACTTGTTCTTGAATGTAAACAAGTTGTAGTTTTCTTTTTCACTTGTTTATGTTACACATTTGCCTATACTTTTAGTTTGTTGAGCGTTAGCTGTAAGCAATAAAAAGGAATCATCAGAAGAATTTTTTTTAATTTAAAAATATTTTACCAAGCTATAGAACTATTAAATAAAAAAAGAGACAACATAGGCTTCATTATTGGACGAGATAGTATTCAATTCTCACTAACTTTTTAAATTTATTTAATGAAATGTGATTAATTTATATAAACTTTTTCTTATCTTGATATTTTGTATCGTCTATCATAATCTCACAAGCTCTATCAAAAGAAAATTTAAAGTTTATTTTATTGTTTCTTGACAAAGATGTGTTAGAAAACGATAAAATTTCATATTCAAATTGAATGTTATTTAACAAAACTTTTTTTACATTTTCCGAAACAATAAATTGAAATAAGACTATTATTTAGTTTAAATACATAACTTTACTGATCGCAATCAAATAGCCTGCGAGTTCATTGAATTGCTTTTAAATGAAGGTTACATTTTGTCAAATTAGTCATCACTTTGATTTGGATTTTACAAATAAAATCTTTATATCTGATTTTGAAAAAATATTTAGTGAGTCCAAAATTAATATGTATATTTTATTTCACAAATCAAATAATAGCACCGACAATTTATTAGTTTTAAGGCACCAAATGTGGCCAATTCCATAAGGTTTGCATGATATTCGATGATATGATCCGTGACCCTAGTTCTTTTATTTATTTATTTTTGGCAATAACAAGTTCAATAATTTGTAGACAGTTACAAATAGGACAAGTAGCCGAGCGAAAAGTTGAGAAAAAATAAAAAATAAGCAAGGGACACCGACATTACGAGACAAAAAGTGTGGAAAACAAAAAGTTGCGAGAAAAGCCAAACCAAATGAGAGCATGAATATTGTACAATTAAATGGTCCGGTTGATATGGATTACTGAGAGTATATTTGACTAAACAAAAAATAAGGTGATGTAAATTTAGTAGAAATTAAGATTCCATAAGTTTTATCTAATCTCATTAAATTCATCATATGATTTTTTTTTTAAGGACAATTCAATGGTTACATCATTTGGAACATTTACATGCAGATCATTCAAATTTTCAGTATTTACGTATGAGACACCTAAGCTTCAAATTGAGAACCACATTATTTAATTTGTTATTATGGTTCAAAATTAAATCAAAATCACCAAAATATTTGAGGTTTTGATTAAATTATAGTCAGCAAAGCATTTAAAATTAGTGAATAAAGTGGAGTATTTTACGTCAAAAGGATTGGCTGAAAGTTATACCATCAAAGATTGAATCTTTTATTTTCTATGATTTTGTCTGATTCCAAGAACCGTAGATTTAAGTGCACCATATCCTAATAAATAAATCTGATAAATAGATTAAATTAAATGGCGACAGAGATGTCTAAACGGACGGCCTGCAATTTCTCACAGGCAGAAACAGTTTCTTAAAAAAAGGCTAATTGCTGTACAGTTAATTCCCATTCCAATTAATAATGATAATGACATGTTTGATGAGCGGCAGATCAAATCATACTCCATTTTTTGAGACCTCAGTGAAGGTGGTGTTAACTTTATCCTAAGATAATTTTAGCTATTAAATCATCAAGAGAAATTTTGGGCATTATATATTCTTTCAAATTTGAAAAAGTATTTGTTTTCATTAGTTTTTTAAAAGAATATACATTAAATTCATTATTATTTTTATTAATATTAATTTAAAATTTAATATGTGAAATTTTCATTTTGATTAAATTTGAAGGAGTATGCTTTTGACCAATAACCTTTTATGTACTTTATTGGAAACCCATTTTGTAAGATAAAAATAAGTTAAGAGCTATCTTCAAGGGTCACTAAGCAACTTAAACTTATACACCCAATCTTTATGACTCTATTAGATAGATGTCTGTTTGCATCACTTTTTGATGTCATACATGCGGGACGTCCACTTGAATGATATAAAATTGTGTTCAATCTTCTAGTATGTGCTTCAAGCACGAGTCTAGGATCGTTACCAATTCAGCCCTATCCGAGAGAGCTCAACTTTGGGTGACTATGATTCTGACACGTAATAGTTTTAATGCCTATTATGGTCTTTAGAGATCATGCACTGTTCATTCGGAGTCTTCTGTGGTCAAAGACAATCATGAAACTCTCCCTTGCACATTTTTTGAAAAATCGAGGTTGGACCAACCCACCTACGCGAATTCCTGGGGTGTTTGTCGGTACTAAAACCCCCAATTTGAAACATTCAGAATGTTCATTTTCGTTGCTTTCGGATCAGTGAAAACCTTTCTATGGACGTCCGAGCATAAGAAATGAC
>JXCR01128610.1:123911-147808 GCA_002079205.1 Phalaenopsis hybrid cultivar | reverse complement strand
ATGTTAAAATCTTTTGATGAAGTATATTGTTTTATTGAATAAATGGCTACTAATAATTTTCAATGGCCATCTGAAAGGGTAAATCCTAAGAGAGTAGCCAGTATTCATGATTCTGATGCAATGACTATTTTGGCATTTCAAATTGCTACTATTTCTAAAAAGATTGATCAAATAGGTGTGAACAATTCTCAAATACCCCCAATATTAGATGAAAAATCACGAGGACAGATTATTGATACTCAATCATCTTATGAAACTTTAAACGGTATAAATAATAGAAATAACAATCCCTATTCTAACTATTTTAACTCTGGATGGAAAATTCACCCTAATTTTAGTTGGAATAATTATAACAATCCAGTGAATCCATCCAGAAATTTGAACAATCAAGGAAATTCTAATTTTTGACCTTATTATTCTCTAGGATTTAACTCCAATCCTAACCTACAAGTTAAGGAAAAGAAGTTGATGATGGAAGAAGTGATGTTGAATATGGGAAATTAAATAAAAAATCAAAGGACTGCTATTAGAAAGATTGAAAAATCAACTAGGACATATTACTACTGCACTTAGTAACAAAACTTCTGGAATTCTTCTAAGTACAGTGGTAGTTAATCTAAAAGATCAAAATAAAGAGCAAATTAAAGCTATTCAATTACGAAGTGGAAAAGAAGTTGAAAAAAGTATCCAAAGAGAAACTGAAGTTGATGAAGAGAAGAAAGAAATGGAAAATGATCAATATGGNATATATATATATATATATATATATATGTATGTGCCATGTTTGCCATGTACCTCTGCCAACTAGCATGTTGGTTGGCATCCACGGTATAAGGCCCCTCAGGTCGGGGGTTCGAATCTTCTCTCGCACAGTTGGTCTTAAAAAGATGACAGTCGAATTTGTTAGGCACATTAGTAGTTGTTGGAGGCTCTTATAATAGGCTTTGATCATTCCTTATATACATACATACATACATACATATATATATATATATGCACATTCCTTAGATACAATATATATATATATATAAGAGCCTCCAAATATTTAAGTGCCTCCAAAGTATTGTGTGCATATAAATATAAAGAATAGCTAGAAAATCCCTAATAAAATATTTAAGAATTATTAAGTGATTATCTAAGATACGGTCCTGGTGTGCTCATCAACACCTTTTCTATACATGATATGATATTTATTTATTTAATCCAAACTCTAAGATAATAAAATTAATAAGAAATATAAAAATATCTACCTTCCCTAGGATATCCTCAATAACCCCCGTGGGATATTTCAATTAATAGTCGTCTATTTGAGTAGTAAAAATAGTAGGTTGAACCTCTCTTAATCCTAAAGTTTTAATTATTAATAAAGTCATTAAATTGATACCTGCTATTAAGTCACACAATACTTTGTCAAAGAACTTATCTCCTATAGTGCAAGGGATAATTAAACTACTTGGATCCATGAGTTTTTGGGAAAATTTTTTTTCTACACTATAGCACTACATTCTTCAATTAAATCAACCATCTCAAATTCAACTAATTTATACTTATTAAAAATATCTTTCATAACTTTAATATGACTAGGCATTTATTCTATAGCTTGAACAAATGAAAACTAAGTGATGGTCTTAATCATAAAGCCAATTTTCAATCTTAACTTTATAAATTTTTATTCTTGAGATATATTTTTGACTTAGAAAACTAATAATAGTGAACTAAGATCTTCACTAATTGATTAAATACTAATTGATACTAGAAAATCTTACTAATTAAAGGCTGCTTAGAAGAGAAAAATAGAATTTAGTGACCATCTTTATGTCACCTTGACAAAAAGCTGAGCTGAAAAGTAGGGAAACTTTTCCTTTAAAAATGTACAATGCCCTTAAAACCTAAATATAGCAATGAAATTATAATTTAAAATAGAATTCTATAGATGTAGTCAATGTACTCCCATAATGTTTTCCTATAGGAGAGATAATAACATCCAGGAAGATAGATAATCAACTCTTACCAAAAGATTTCCCATCCTAACCTACTCAAAAGGAGCCATTCTCAAGAGTGATAAAACATCTAGTAAAAAGATAGTTGTTGGTGTTCTTACTCAATCAAGCTTAAGAAGAAAGGTAAATCATCTAACACTAGCTTAACACTGCACATCTGGTCATAGAATTGAACTATTAAACTTTGAGACTAAGACTGCATTGACCAGAGAGTGGGTCCATTCTATCAAGCAATCCTAGATGGTCGGATTGAGAAAGCTTCAAGCCCATCCTAGCTACAATTAGGCTTGAATAATCTATTGCAAGCTATTTATATACTTGAAACAAGAAAGGATATTCAAACTCATCAAGCAGAGATGAGTAAGATAGTCTCAATACTAAGCATTGACAAAATTTTTTATCACTTATTTTTTTAATTGTTTTATTCCAAATATATAAGGGAATCGAGGACCTAAATATATACATCTAAAAAAACCTATCTAGTTGGTCTGTCAAGTTGATCTACCAAGCTGTCAAGCGTCGAGTTGACGTACCCTGTCAGGTGTTAAGTTGCTCACTTGAGGGTTGTCAAGGGCCTAGTTGACATTGTCATGTGCCGAGTTGACTTGTTGAGCTAGCAGGTGTCGAGTTGATGTGCTAAGTTTTCATGTGTTGAGCTAAATGATTAAACTAACCTATCAAGTTGACCATAGTAGGTGCTAAGTTGACCTAAGCGTCGAGCTAGTCTGTCGAGTTGATGTGCCTAGCTACAAGGTGTCGATTTTTTACTCTTTGGACATACATTCCATACATCTACAGAAAATGACATGGTATAAAGCTATAAATGACTAAAGACTACAAGATGTGTTAAAAAGTTGTGGGATGTGATATGGTTTTCATTTATTGTCAAATCTCATAACAAAGCAAAAAGACACTCGATGATCTATAAAAGATGAGTCAAATATTTAATAAGGGGAGTGGAGGGAGGACTATCTCTTCCCTCAAACTCATCCTCTCTTTATTTTCCTCTTCTCATCAACACTAGTAGGAATTGGGCATAACCTATAGACAAAACTACGTTTAACAAATAATAACAAATAATCATAATAATAATAATAATTCATGTAAATGAGTAGAATACTTACCTTAAAAAGTTCACTAAAAATTCTTCTTTATATATAAATAAGAAAATGGGGACCCTCTCAATGCTTCCTGGCCCCTACATTACGACAAGAGATTAAAGCTACATTGATGTCCTTACTATGGTCAAGAAAAGTTAACAAGATTCTAATGTGAACTAAAAGCTGGCTTATTAGAGCTGGATTACTGCATTAAAATAAAGATAATCCCCCCTCATCATTTGCTAAATTTCAAGGGTGCATGCACCACTGCCTAATATTATCAGCCATATTTTTATATTAATATTCCTGAAGGTTTAGGAGTTAATTTACATAGCTTTCTAGAAAAGAAAGGACCCTACCTTTGGCTTTAAGTCATTATCATATGATAAAGACTAATTTAAGAAGCTTAATAAAGGATGTGCCACAGCAATGGATGCATTACTCACTAATCAGTTTTATATTCTGTCATTGTCAGAGTCCCTCTCCCTCAACCAAGAAGATAAGGTTTGGTAATCGGATGGATGATTCCAAAAGCACCATCTATCTTCAATTATTTACAGATTTATTTCTAGACTTGAGGGAATGAATCATAGTGACGTCTTCTTAATCAAAAGTGTAGCTATCAAATAAATTTTATTAGCATTTCTTCTCTGAATATCTCACTATTTAGTCATATGCAGGCTACATTAATGGAAACACTACCCTATTGGCTCGTAGGTGGAGAATCCCCATAATTTAAGTAGACAGTTTTTAATCTGTTGGGGTATTTATTTATTTATTTATTTTTATTTTTGTTCTGACCTAAAATGAATTTAAAAGAAACTTTATGATAAAAAAAAAGTTTTTTTTTTGTTGCCCAGTTTGGAAAAAATATTATAACAGGACTCCGCCAGTAGAGTTACATCTAATGAAATCACGTCACACACGTGAATGTGAGAAAAAAAAATCAGTCTGATAATACAGGGGAATATTCCTCCTGTATTATTCAAGTGTTATTATGTTATTATAACACTAGAAATATTTCAGAACACAATAACAGATGAATAACATATAATAACACCTGAATAACACGGGGGGAATATTCTCCTGTGTTACATGTGTTACCGGAAATATTCTACTATGACGTGATTTCATTGGACTTCACGTAACTCAACGTGCGGAGCCTTGATGTAATATATATTTTTTTTTCTAATTTGAAGGGTATTATTTTCATTTTCTTAACTTTAATATTTTATACTAGTCATTTCCATAATCACTTCTTTATAATGAATCATCTTATTTTTGTACTCGTGCAATCTTGCAAAAATAAATAAATAAATAAATAAAGTAAAGGCCAAATAAAAATAGAAAATAATTATTTAATTTCTCTCGGGTAACGTGATTATTAAATTTTGAAAGGCATTTGCATGCATACCACCCGATGCTTATACATTTACATATCTAACATCTGAATTTTGCATTTTACATTTATATCAATCAAAGGAACCATATATATNATATATATATATATATATATATATATATATATATATATATATATATATATATATATATATATATATATATATAATAAATGATTGATCGACGGGCGGAACCACCAATCAATTTTTGATGCGCTACCTCCCGTTAGGTCCGGGAGCCGACACATTGTGCCAATAAATTCGAGTATCACCTGTCTTGAGGAGACACTGCACCAACACTGATTTGAACCCGGGACCTGAGGGGACTTATAACCTTAAAAGAGACTGCTCTACCAAGAAGGCACAAAACGTGGACTGTAATATATATATATACACACACGAGCCCCCAACCACCCTCGTGTGCCTAACTATTCGAGGACCACCCTCACTATTGGCAAATTGGTAAGAGGGGGATGCAAATCCATGACCTAAGGAGAGTTACGACCTGCAAAGATGCTGCCACAACTGGCGGCATATATATTCCTTCTCTCTTAATCTTTCTTCGTAATACATAGCAACTCGTTTTAATCATTTTTGATAGAAGACTATATAAAAATGTTGCTTAAGGAACTTCATCGTTTGACGTTACCTCCCCTTCCTTTTCAAAGTTGAGTGCAAGATTTTCTTCCACTTATTTTTTACCTTAGCAAATATCAGAATGAAGAAAATTTAAGTGCTAGCATAAAGTCCAATGAGAAAGCCCTAAAGAAATTAGACTAAAGAGTCGGGAATATGCTTTCATAGTTGGAATCTTTGAGACATCGCAGTGTTAATTCGGTGGCTCATTTATATATCTTTCCTTTTTGGTGTATTTACATACATTCCACACGTTTCTTATGTATTTATATATCTAACACATTAATTTAGATTTTAGTATTTATATTTATGCTATAAATATGAAAATGAAATTTCAGATGTTTAGATATGTAAAAACATAAGATTTGTAAGGTATGTATGCAAATCATCTTTGTAAAATGTGACAATGTTGTGATTACTTAAGATACAATTATGTGTATGTATATAAGTCGTGGTGCAAAAAAGTCTTGAAGATGGTACGTTGTATTATTATAACTTCATTAAAGTTTAGCTTAACATTAATTAATGTTATGATTAATGGATTGGAAGAGAAAAGAGAAGTCGCTTCTCCATTGGTCATTATGGGATTACGACCAGTTAATGGGTGGCTGAGTAAAAGTAGCTTGGAGAACTTCTATGTGAATTTTTAGGAATGTCTACATACATACCACTCAAATCTTATTCGTTTACATATCTAACACCTAAACTTGTATTTTGTATATTCTTAGGAATATTTATGCATACACTAATTTTTTTTATATTTTTAAGAATAGTTGCATGCATACCACTCAAATATTATCTATTTATAGATAGAGAGAATACCAAAAGATCAGTTAACGAATGAATAAGAAGAAATAAAATTTTTATAACCTTTTCTAGTAAGAGCCAAAAAAGTCGTGGTCGCCAAGCAAAGTCATTGTCGTCAAGTGTCACCAAGAGAGAAGGTTAAATCGTCGAGAAAGAAAACCGATGGAGGGAAGAAAACTGAGGTCTTGAACATTTAGGGTTTATATAATAAGTATCTTTATTTGATTACTAGATGAAATTTCAGACAGTAATTAGTAAGTTAAAGTGACATATCTACTGGCTAAAAATTTAGTTGGTTTTTCAGTCGTTACAATAAGCCAATAGAAATTTCAGCCATTGCAATAAACTAGCTAGTTTTCAGCATGTTATTCAATCGTTGAGTAGTACACAACCATTCGGTCTCATTTTTGGAAGGTAAATAATCGACTGAAAATAATTTGTCGGTATTTCCACCAGTATGTGATAGTTCTTTTGTAGTTGAGTTTAAAGAAGAAATTTTCATGGATAAACCAATCGTGCTATGAGGGGCTGGTGAAGATATCCAACGAGGTTGACATTTTTTACCCATTGAGGGGTTAATATATTTTTAATGGCCAATGAGAGAAGCATTATAGTGACTTTTAACTTAATTCTCCTTCAAGATATGTTTCTTTAATAGCTCATAAGTCTTTCATGGCTTGAGGTTGTTGGATGTTGATCTAAATTAAGGAAATCTATGGACTCAAGTGACCTCAGCCATCAAGTTGATTTACCTATTCAAATGTTAACTAGAGGCATGTATTTATTTAATTAGATTACATGGAAATTTTCTTAAACCAATTAAATCAAACAAAGTAACAAATATAACAAAAGCGGGCAAAAAGTATGTGGAACCAAATTGAATCTTTTTGCAATATAATTCAATTATTTTAATTTAGCCAAATTTTGAAAATCTTTTTAAAGGTATGTGCATTATGTCTGTCAAAAATGTTTGGCTAACGGATTTCTTAAACCAATTAGTTGATTGATTTAACTTAACAACAATTTATTCTGTTTTTCAGTTTAACAAATTTTTTTTTATTTTCCAACCAAACCAACAATCATAATCCAACAACCTCTAATCTGAAACAAAAAAATCAAATCATGATTGTATAAACCAAACCAAAACAACCTTCTTCCATTCCTTGAATTATCACTCACTTTTACAGTATCTCTTAAAGGTAAAATCTTTGTTCCCAACTCTTGTTTCAGACACCGTAGAAAACGCCATTGACAGATGCGAGTCCCATCTCCTACAATCATTTTGAAGCCATTTCAATATATTATCCTCCACACAACCACACAAATCATCAAAAATCAAATCACAAAAAGTCAAACTACAAAAAACAATCCTAATCCATATTCAAATTCTTCTTTTCAAGTTAATTCATTTTTTCCATGGCAAGCCAGAGAAAACTGCATGCTGCTTCATCGTTTTGACTTTCTGAACAACATTTCGTTTTCAGAGCATTGTGTGCAAGAATTTCTCCCTCTTTTGTTACTGATCTCTGCCAAAACGTGTTTGAAGATTATTAATTAAATGCTGATTTGATATAATCCACACCCAATGACGAAAGCTTTGGAGAAATTAGGAAGAAGGTCGGCCATATAAATACATATTTTTTTCTCTAGATGGGATCTTGGAGACATCACCCGTGCGGGCTGGACGTGCGGGTTGCTGTCTTTGTTGATTGAGTACTACATCCGCACGTTTGATATATGATCCTCTTCTAGAAAATTTTGTATTTCTTGCAGTATTTAATAGATGTGGGTTGAAGATTATTGCTCTTATGATATGCATGATGGCTATGTGATAATAAATATGATCTGATTATGTGTCATTAATTAACTCGTGTTGCGACTAAATGATGGGTAGAATTTATTGGAAGTTTATTAAATGTTAGTTGAGTATTGATTTTATATTATGTGATATGGGCATGTCTAGGAGAAAATTTTGTGTACGTCGTCCATATGCGAGCTATGTATGGAAGAGGGACGCGATAACCGGCAAGGTGTTCTTTTTTTTTCGCCGGTGTATCGCCCTCGTCCATACGTAGCTCGCATACGAACTACGTAAGCAAAATTTTTTTCCATGTTCAGAGGGAAACATTTTGTTTTACAAGATTCTTAATTATTAGGGGTGTTTACTTGCATGGTACACTATTCTAATTTATTTATATATCTTCCATTTGAAATTTTATATTTACAGACATAACATTCAATTTTTTAATATTACATAAAAAATAGTATTATTATAATTTTTTAAAAGTTAAATACTCATTTTTATCGATGGGTTTAAAGCACCAGGGTTATATATGTAAATATGAAAGTTTAGATGTGAGATATCTAAATGCATAAGAATTGTGTGCTAGGTTACATTTCTTTAATTATAAAACAAGCTTAACCCACTTCTCAAAAAAGCAACATTTAAGAGGTTTAATTTTAATATATATATATATATATATATATATATATGACTGGCATAATAATATTAATTAATTTTTTTAAATAATGTAACAATAACGATTTAAATAAATGTAATTTTATTTTTATGTATTTATTTGCATATGATGGAGGTCTGTATGCATATTTATACATTCATAGTCAATATATATAAATAAAGGAATTAAAAATCATTCAGCTTAAATTTCATCAATTAAAAAATACAATGCTAAACTTCAATAAGCTTAAAGATGATTTCATCATGCATTAGTTATACAAAAATAACATCCGAAATAAAAAATCTTCATAGTGATATCGGCGATTCATTAATTCTATGATGTGCGACCCCCAAAACAGGAAGCTGCTCACAGACGAATCTGGATTTCCAAATTAACAGGCCGACTAGCAAATATTTGCAAATATGGGCCACAGTGTATATGGCCCTATATGGGCTTATTTTAATTTTTTATAGTTTTGCATGTTGCTAATTCAATATATATTGAAGACCATAACTTCAAAAAATGATAGGTTGAAGAATAATAACTATTAATGCATGTAAAGATATATTTATAAAGTACTGATGTTTCTTAAATATAAACTTATGTAAGTGAAAAAGCAGTTTTTTAAAGGGTCCGTTTGGGGCACTTATAAATGCGAGCGACGTTTTCAAAACTCCGCCGTACTGTTTGGTTCGCGCTTTTTGTCAACTTATACAAAACTGGGTTTGAGTTTTTACACTAAATGCAGGCCCCGGGTCAACCCTCGCGGCCGGTCTACGGGCCGCGTTTCATAATAAGCAGTTTATCCTGAAACGCACAAGCTGCCCCAAACAGACAATCTAAGCTTAGACTTTTAGACTTCAAATACTTAAAATATTAGGAAAAAAATTTAATTCTAAACTGAATACATCATCAACTTTTCCCCATAAGTTTTCATAACTGTGATGTATATAGTAAGTAGAATGTTTATTTGGAGGTTGTAATTGTATATAAAAGTACATTTTTTGTAAACTAATTTGAAAAGAAATATAATTTTAAAATTATTATTATTATTATGTTTTTTTTTCTCTACAGATAAAGTAGGACAATAATTTCAAGTAGATCTCGTCGCATTTAATAGCCTACAAATTTCGGTAAAATAAAATAAGAAAATAATTATGGGCATTTACATACATACCATAAGATTTTTATATATTTAGATATCTAACACCCAAACTTTCATATTTACTAATATAGCACGCATATATTTGACGTCATATCAAAAGTTCTAGTGTCGCTAACAATTTAAAAATGAAATGCATCATTTCATGTATAGATTTTTGTTACCAAGTCAGTATAAATATAAATATCAAACTTTAAGTGTTAGATATGTAAATGCATAAGAATTTTATGGTTTGTATTGAATTTGTTCGATTGTACTAAAATTCAAGACACGTAGATAAAACAAAACTAATAAAGAGGATAACAATGGTATTTAGGTAGAATGCCCAAAAGTGAAAAATAATGGGACATAGCCAATTGAAATGATTCCGCTGTTCAGATGCATATTACAACTCTTTCTATTCATGAACAGAAAAAAATAATATTAGAAGGATAAGAGTTATCAATTTTAGTTTCACCAGAGTGGTAGAAAATGTTGGGAAAGTGATAGTGATCTGATTGCAATGATCAAAGACCGATGATACTGTCTATGTGATAGAATTTTAAATTCAATGTTGTCGATGGTGGTGATGACTAGGCAACAAACGTTTGACAATAATAATAGTGATAGCCGAGCAATAGTGATTTGATGGTTGTGCTTCAACGATGAAATTCAGATGGTAGCAATGGTGTAGCCAGGTGACGACAATAGCTTTGGTCATGTAACTGTGGTTGGATGACATATAGACGATGGTTCTCTCATGAAAATAAGGGCTAGGAGAAGGTGATCCAGCAATGGCAGAGTTTTCTTGCTACAGTAGCGGCGGGGTCCAACAGTGATGTCAGCGGAGTCATCATGAGAACTGCTTCTATAGCATATACTACGACCTATTTTTGAGATCTAATAAGTCTTACATTTTTATTCATATTTATTGATTTGAATTGTGCTCTTAGAGTTGATTCTATATCTGCTTTATTCATTAATTTGCAGTGGTTTTAATATGATCAAATTTTGACATAAGAATTGATCTTATAATATTCAAATAAATTTTATGTTTTTATTTTATGATTAATTTATCAATCATCTTTACTAAATTGTAGAGTATACTTGATTCTATTTCGCGCATATTATAAGTTATTTTTATGAGTATCATAAGCATGAAAACATAATTTTTATTTTCTTATGTTTATATTTCCAATAGAGTCTAGTATACTTATAATGCTCATAAAAATAGTTTAAAAATACATAAAATAAAATCACATGTGCTATAGAATCTGATTAAGATGATTTGTAATTGGGCATAAAAAAAAGGGAAACAATGATATTATAAAATTTATTTTTATAGGTCAAATTATGTACAAAGTAAAACAGCAAAAAAAGATTAATAAATTAGATATAAATTCAACTCTGAAAAAAAGACAAACTAATAAAGATGGAATAAGCATTCATGGCTTACTAGATCTCAAAATCAAGTCATATAGATGCACTTGTATACTATAGGACTAGTTTTTACATTCTCCCCTCCTTAGAAATTATGAAAATGGACATTTAAAATAGCTAACCATCTAATCAATATGAATAAAATTACTTCTTTTGTGCATCTTCTTCTTAAGTGGCTTCCTTTTCAAGTTTTTTGTTTCCATAAAACTTTAATCATATGAAATCTAATTTCTATTGTCACAATTCCTTTTTTTGGCAAAGCAAATTAGATTTCGAAGTGAATTTTCATTTTTGAACTGACAAATTAAATGTCAAAGAAAACTTCCATTCTATGAATGAAAATTAGACTTCGCTTTGGAGATTTCAGTGAAAACTCTTATATCATATGAAATATTTTTTCAAAAAAAATATATTTCAAGGTATGCAATTAATCGTGTATGATGTTTGCGTAGACGAGAATGATTAGATTAATGACTAGCTTTCCACTTGGAAAAGAAATGTAAAAGAGATAAACTTATGCAATGTTTGGTGTAACTATAGTAACATATAGGATTAGATCCAACATTAAAATGTTGCTATCTAATATTGTATGTCATTGTGGCTACACTAGCTCACACACAGTATATTTCTGTCATATTTTGTCACTAAGTGAAAAGTCAATCATAAGCCTAAGTATCATTGTCTCCGTAAATTTTAAGTAGATTACTTTCACACCTTTAAATAAATTCTGGGAAAGAAATATTTCATATGATGCAAGATTTTTTACTTCATTATCCAATAAGAAATCTATTTTTCATTTCCAAAATAGAAAATCCTTTCAGACATTCGCTTCAGCAATGTCATGGACATAATCTTTGAATTAAATTTTCATTTTGGGAGTGAAAACTAGATTTCTCATTGGATTATGAAATGAATACTCTTACATCATGTGAAATATTTCCTTCTCAGAATTTATTCATAGGTGTAAAAGTAATCCGGTAAGAGTTATTGAGACGAGAATACTTAGGTAGATAAGTGACTTTACACTTGTAAAAAAGTGTGAAAGAAATATACTCATGAAAGGGTTGATGTAGCTACAACGATAGCCAAGATTAAAGTTACAATATTGAAAAATGTTCAACGATTATCAAGCTTTGACATTCCTAAGAGCCTCAGTAAGTTGTTAACATTTTGACTTTGAGATTTTTGCTTTTAGGAGTTTGCAGTAAGTATTATTCACAAATATCTTAAGTTATTTTTATTTTTATCAAACAAACATAATCTTTATAATTTTGTATAAACAATTCTCCTGACGCCCTGAGTACGAGGCACACATTCGGCGCAACTTCGAGCGCAATGGTAGTGACTGCCTCCGGGACGTGTTTGGTGATATTTTGAAATCACTACAACATCCTCTATGACTTTGAGAGGATGCTTTTGCCATGCTGCTTATGGCTTGTGATTCCCCAGACTACTAGAAGAAGAGAGAGCAGACGAAGCATAACAGACAGTTGGACTGTCAAAGCATGGGGCCCTCCAAGCACACTGGTGGGACGCTCTTTCATACAAAAAATGAGCGGAGACTAGTAAGATTTTATTCTTTCAATAAAATTTTCTATTGTTTGAAGATGTATTAAAACTATTTTGATATATGGACTAACTGTGGAAATGGGACAAGAGTCATCCATCACCGATGTACATGAGTGCACTCACATGAGGTAGTCTGACCAGTCTTGGATCAACGATTGATCCCATAAGACCCAGGTAGTTTACGAGTTAAACTAGTTTAATGTTAACACATGTTAGCTCTAACTGAATGTAAATACTTTTTTTTGTAGAAGGGATTTCAACAGTGGAAAGAGAACTGATCCTAGGCATCAGAAGGTATTGTAGTCTACGGGCATGATTCTTCTAAGTAAACTTATGGTGGGAGGCTATTGTATAGAAGATGAAGGATGGAGTCTATGGGATCTAGTCGCAAGGGTTTTTTTACGATGCTCACCCCTTCACCAGTGCATATGCAGCTTCTACCTCTACCGTACATGAGGATGAGGTCCTCTGACGTGTTGTTGCATTCATTGCATCGATGGAGGCCCGACTTAGATGAGGTCAGAGCTAGAGGTGAACATGGAGGGCTAGCTGAAAGCTGAGCTGCATTTGTTCAGACAATGGATGAGGCAGTGGGCAAGGCAGCATTTGAGGAAGAGGAAGAGACGGAGAACGACAAGAATGAGGAGATGGAGAAGGATGATTGATCCCAATATTTTTTATATGTAAGGATTTATAAAGTTGACACCACTAGTTGAAGTTTTTAATCCATGGTAATGGCACAAAAAATTTGATCCCAAGCAAAGTAAAAGTTCAATTATATTTGTAGGGATTCTACACAAATATATGTATCGTTATCAAGTAATATAGAGCTTTCTGATTAAGCCCAGAATATCGATCCCACGGAGATCGAGGTTAATCACGGCAGATTTCAAGAGAAGTTCTAGTTTATAATAACACGACATAACTTGGAAGGTCGATAAAGGTTTGGTTTTGATTATATCCTACAATTATCACTACAATGCTACTTCTACTTCTAAACTAAAATACTTGGTAAAAATCAGAAAGTGGGGTTTAAAATATTAAAAGGACTCTTCTTCATGCAATGAAATTAGTGATGTGTAAAAGTAAAACAAGTAATGAGAGAGAGTGTGCCAAAAAAGAGCAATTATATTCTTTACCCTTATTATAGATGCTATAAAGAACATTGGTTAATCTAAAGTTTGAATAATTTGAAGACGGGCTAGGCAGGGAAGATACTAGCTCTCACTCTAGAGTTCCCTCTTATGCTTCCACCTAGAGGCTAACATCTCGCATCTAAACCTAAAACAATAGACCAAGTGTCAGGGCACCACTTAATTAGCATGCACATCTAGAGGACCCGAAAGTCCTGCGCCATCCAGACACTAAGGCGCAACTCTTCACATATGTAAACTAATAGAGGACATGTAAGTCCTACACCATCCAAACACCAGGGCATCACTATTCACATAGATGAACAAATAGAGTAACTGGAAATTTTGTGTCATCCAGGCACCAGAGCGTGCGAACATACAGAAATAAGAAAGTAGGGTGTCATACTTGGAAGTGCAGTGCCCCCATTCAGCAGTTTGATGGTTTTGTTAATTCATTCATTTGGTTTTGTATCAAATCGGTTAAATATAAGGGATCAAAGAAGAAAAGTGTGCCATCAAGTCAGAAAACATAAAACATAAAGAGAAACACTAAGACAAGTGAATGTTTCATGTAACAGAGATCTTTCAAGTGTGTTTGAAGCAATTAAAAGGAGTCCAGAAGAGTGTACTGAGTGAGATTGAGTGTTCTCCTGAGTGAGAATAAATGAGGAGAGTGAGATTGAGCATATTGTATACTTATAGTGGTTTAAACGAAGTAAAGTCGTTATAATAATTAATATTTTAGTGGAGCATCAAGGTGAGATTGTTCTAAACTATATTTGCTTTGACTTTTGAATAAATTTATTGTGTTTATCTCTAATGAGAAAGGACTAAATTTCTCAGTCCCTTGAGTAGGTAACCTATACGTCTTAGAATTATCCATATGGATAGTGTGATTGATTTATTGATTTCAAAATGTTGATAGGTTAATATTTCACTTGTAATTTACTTCTAAAATTGTCTCCTAGGATGTTGAAAAAATATTGTGATCTATTACTAGGGAAGTAGGCTACTGGAGCAATTAGGTTAATGCACACTTCTGTAAAATATATTAATATTATTGCTAGAGTAGAGCAATTGAGTAGGAAACATGAGTTTTTGCATGGTTAAGGGAACATTGACTATAATATAAAACTCCAAGGCTTCTTATAATATCGTAAGAGGCTAAGGAGTATTGTTTTCCTTGTTAGTCAACAGCTTGCTTGAATCACATGCATACAACTATTTTTCTAAGTCTAATTCAAGGGTACCCTAAGTATAGCTTGTAGGATTCAATTCCTTGTAATAGTTAGGCCTAGTCACTTTTGAAAATTCACCGAATTTAATTCTTCAAGCTAGAATTAAAATTATTAAATTAGAACATTCATCTATTTTGAAAATCAACTCATTTCTCGTGGGATTGATACATTGAAATATATTAAAAAATTGTATATTACTTTAACGACATGTATAATTGCGTGATTGCCTTTTGCATCATTGCAGATTGGGCATCAACACACGCACACACAGACACATAGAAAGAGAGAGAGAGTTAGGACATTTGTGATTAAAATTAATCTAAGCTCACAACCCTTTAAAGATATAGAATCTAAATTTGGCTATCGAAAATATCTACACCTTACAGATAAAATTGACTAAAAAAATGAGAGAGATAGAGAGAGAATCGATAGAAGTGTTCTGTGATTTTTTTTATTATTAAAAAATATAGAGCAAGAAAAAATAAGTTATGCAAAAGATTAGCGCACTAACCCCATACCTATAAATAAGTGTTGAGCCATGAGTCTATAGGAAGATTGCATTAAAGAAAGATGTATAAAACACTTGAATATTAATAACAAGTTTAGTTGTAAAATGAGAAAGACAAAAAAAAGATAGAAAATTTGAAGAGATATTATGTGATTTTTTATAACCAGAAAGTAGAAAATTCTATATCACAAATTAGGTGATGAAATCTTTGGGGGATGACTTTATCCTAACAGATGAATTCATTATATGTGAGAGTTTTATTCATCATTAATATTAAGTATAGCTTGAGAGATGAGTTAAAGAGATGAGTTCTTCCTGAGTGATGAGTAGAACTCTCTTTTGGATGACTTTGATTCTTTAGCGATTTGAACTCTTCTAATGATGACTTCAAATTTGAGACAAGTTCGAAGGTTCCATTTTAAGTTGATTAACCTAACACAATTACGCTTGAGTGTACAATCTTGTTGAAATCTTTCATTAATTCAACATCCTTTATAAATTATTACATATATATATTTTCCAAAATTATACTAGCTCTTAAATAAAAAATTTAAAGAATGAGAGTCAAAATAAATCGTTCTAGATTATGAATGCACTTAATTTTATGTGCTTGAGAACCCTTAATACCTAATCTTCAAAAAGGGTACATTGTTTTACTTGGGCATTGATTATTTTAGGGAACACCTATGCAGGATTTATCCTTACTTCATTGCATAACTTTACATAAGAGATTAGGGCTTGAATGCTTGAGTAATGACACTCTTATTCGTTGGAGGAGATCAAAAGAACTATTGAATAACAGATCCATTACTGGTTCAATACTAGATATCGAACCACTTTGCCATATAACAAAAATGCTTATGGCTAAATTTTTTATGACAAGCATATAAATTCCTATAAAAGTTGGTAACAATAAGAAAATTTGTAAGAGACAAAATAAACATTAGCATAATTAAAAACTTCAATTTAAAATTGAGAGAATAAATTTATTCTAAAGTTAAAAGTTTTAAAATTAAAAATTGAACAACAACATTAAGCATGTTCAAATATCTCAAAAATGGAATCTTTATCATTAAATCATATGTCCCTTTAGAAACACAACTTATCAGTAATGTTCAATTCGCTGTTGTAAGAAAAAGATAATCTTAAAAACTTTAGTTAGCGCAATTATAAGTGATTACATGGATTTCATACCTACTAATCCAAAAAAAATGAACTTTGTCTGAAACAAATTTGATAATTAGAGCTTGGAAAATGCGGCCAGCGGCTATGTGAGCTAAAAATTACAGTTTTCAAAAGATTGAAAATTCAAGTAAGGTGAAGAATTACCATCTCTCATAGTAAAAATGAGCACAAAGCTTCATTCTTAAATTTAAAGCAACCAAAATTGAACTTGCTCTCTCTCTCTCTCTCCCCTCATCATTTTGTCGAAACAGGAGCATCCATTAGCACATGTGATGATCTCTTTAGCTGACAAAAATAGTGTACTGTGGAAGACAAATGAGATCACAGCATATTCAGCTGAAACAATAAACTACAAAAGAGCAATGACCTGCTTTCTTTTCAAATAAGTACTGCAATATTTGAATTAAAAGAGGGGGGAATCGTGATCAAAATGCTACTTTCTTGGAGATCAATTTTGTTTCAAGAAATTCAAGAGCTTAGGAGCAATGATTTGTGATTGTCCTAAACTAAGTCTGTTAGCTCCATAATCACATCAAAAAAATGTGAAGAGAAGCTATCTCAAACATGAACTCATTCTTTAAATAGTGGAGTCTGGGACTGCTGTCGCCCCCTAAAAATGATTTGTATGGTTATATAATTTGATAGTTCTTTCTTAAGAAAATGCATGCCTGCAATTATGTAATTAGTATTTTTCTTTTCTAAAATTGAGGTAAAATTCTCTTCTCTCTTACTTAAAATCTTAATAACAACATTGCCTATAATCAACCAAACATAATTTGCTCCATAAATTTTAAATAATGGTAATTGACCATAGTAATGGAGCACACAAATAGAAATGCTTCCTAATAATTATCAACAAAAGAGCAGGAATGTTTACCAATTAATCATAGTACTACATTGGAAACAGAACTTTTGTTATATTTTCTGCTGTCCACTTTTTTATTGTCTGCAAAATCATCAGATTAATGAAACTATAAGAGTTTAGCGAAACAAGCCAGCAAGTGTTCTATTTTAGAATGGTTTGAAAACAGACAATACAAGTAAGCAGTTAAACCCACCTAATTCTTTAATTTGGAAGCAATTTACTGCAATACTCTGGGTTGATCATTTGGTTGCTTGAGATTAAAAATCATGATTTGGACAATGATGAAATCTCTAAAATACATCATTTGGTAGATGATACGAATTTTAAGCTATGCAAATCTTGTTTAAATTTCTTTAAGAAAATTTTGATTTTTCATTTTCATATAAAATGAATGAAAATGAAATCTTATTTTCTAAAATCTATTTTCTATCTAAAAGTGATTAAATGAGTTTAAAACTAATTAAAACTAAGTAAAATGTTGTGAGTAGCTTAATCTTCTAATTTAGTTTATTTTAAGTTTGAAAAAACGTTCTAGAAGACAATAAGTTTCTAGATTTTGTTGTTTGATTGAATAATATAGTTAAGAATTTAATATGAATTTCTTATTCATAAATATCACATCAACCAAATCTTTCAAAAAACAAAAAAATTTGTTTCACATTAAAGAAGAGTGGAAAAAAAAGAATCACTTTAAAAAACAAAATTTTCATCTGCGACTGACCAAATGAGCCCTTATCAGCAATTCTAGACATTTTAATTTTACTAACTAAACACATACATTAAAATGTAGAACCTTAAAGTTAGATAATCAAGTTATGAAGTTATCATTTAGTGTAATGTTATGGGACACTAATATTAATTTCTTACACCATAAATCTTCTCAACACTCTCTAAGAACTGAAGGTTTCAATCTCACACATTTTAAAGCATGTTACGCAACCAAATGAGCAATAAGAGAAATTATGAAATAACTACAAATGGATTTCAAGCCAGAGAAATATCAGCAAAATACCAATTAAACAGGCTGAAATTATATCAGAAAAAAGGACGTTCATAGTTAAGTATATCAGAAAAAAGCACGTACCAAATGCAATTTTTGCCTTCTTTGCACATGTTGAGCTTCCTATTTTTCTGTAATATTATGGTGGAATAAATTTCAGCAAAGCCCTCAACATTCCTAAAAATAAGAAACAAAAAGAAAAATTCATATTTTTAACGGAACTCTGATCACAGAGATGCTGCCATCATCACAGACCTAGCATGAGGATGAGAAAGCAAAACATAGCCAAAAACAACTTGCCCACTTTCTCCTCCGAATTGTTTCTCTTAGTGAAACGAAACAACATATGAAGAGCAAATAAAGTGAGGGGTCGGCAAGTCATCCTTGGCTGCATCATGCTTTCTGAACCTCCATGTGAAGCCCAAGATGAAGAAGGATGAAGCAAGCTCCAACTTTAACGCAAGGATTTCTAGTAGAGTATGAAAAGGAGTGTGAAGTGAAGAAGGAGGAACGAAGCGCTGAATGGATGCCAAGGAAAAGGTGGATCTGAAGAGGGGTTTCAATGTGGTTCTAATTATAAAGAAATCGGTGAGAGAGACAAGCATTATATAGAAGGGTTTGGCTAGGACTTAGATTGCTCCAATAGAAAAAGAGAGATTGTGATAAGCTGAAAGGACTTGATTATTAATGTTTAAACTCACTTCTAACTAAAAAAGCTTAATCTTTTAGGTGAATAAAACCATAATTTTTTTTTGCATTAAAATATTTTCTATTTTAATTAGTAGTGTTAATCCAGGTTGATGGATTGGATTTAAATCTGATCTAAAATTGATTCTACCCAAATCTAATTAATTAACATGAATCCAGACTTATTTATTTAGTGGGTTAAAGTATTCGACATAAATTTTACCTTAGTCAAATTTCTGTAACAAGAACCCAACCGGTCTAGCCAAGTTAATGTATGAATCATATCATTCTTTGGATTAACACAACCCAATTAAGCAAAATATAAATTATTTAACGTAATAATATGCATGTTTAATTTAAGATAGCCCCAATTTACTCAATTTTGAATGATAAACATGCTGCTTTTCATGAGTTTATTACAAAATATTAATTAGATCAACTCGAACAAGGCTTAAATAATAATTTCTCTACGTGTCTGACCTGAATATGACTTAAAGAATAATAAGTTAACCCGAAATTAATTTTTTTAAGTCTAGTTTGGGTTTGGTTATCACAATGGATCATTTATTAAGACTCCTACTATTTACATATGTTTGAATTTTAGTATAGTCAATTTTCTAATAAATTAAGTTTTGCCCTCACATTGCTAGAGTTCTTTATATCATTTATCACTTTGTAACATATTAGAAATTTTTATCAAGGCACCAATACTTTTCTTATCATGAACTATTATATAACACTCAAAACCTCTTTTTCCTATAAAGAACATAATAATAATATAATATGTCCATGATAAGCGAAATTGGTCAAATATCCCTACTATTTATTTTATTAAAGAAATATACTTGAAAATTTACATTGGCACAAAATACATACATCTATGGTTTACTCACTAGCAAACCCCTTCTTGAAAATAATTATGAAATCTTTTTTTCATTGGAGCTCATTTTCTGAGTACCTTATTTATTGCTTTTTTTTTAATTTTTTTCACACACACTTATGCCCAAATGCTTGCACCCCACATATGCAAGGCATTGAACTTAAGACGTATTGGTTGATAGACAAATCTAGTGATCGCTAGGCCAAGATTGTTATGTTGGAGCCCGATCCTATTCCCGGCCCCGCTCCCATACCCAATCGCGAATCGTCGCGATCTCTCGTTCGTGCCTCCCACTCGACCGCGAAATTGTTCCCGCTCCCGTTTTGCGAATAATTGTGACGTCTCCTTCCTCCCCTTCTGTTCGCGATAAAAAGCATTCACGTACGGCCCTCCTTTTAGTTCTACGACACAACTTTTGGTGTTCTTCTTCGGTTTACTCGGGATAAAGGAAGGGCTTCCTCGGGATAGAGAAAGAAACTGCAAGAAGTAGTTCATTGCGGTGAAAGAAGAAGAAAGAAGAAGAAGATTGTTCTCCCTTGACTTCTTTTTGGTGGCTTGTGGCAAAAAAAAATTGGGTTTATTTCTCTTGTAAGTTTGTCTTCTTTGGTGTATCTCGGTGTAGAGTTTCTTGGGTATATCTCGGTGTAGAGAGAGAAAAACTGAGAGAGAAGAAGAGAGAGCAACGAAGTAAGAGATTCCTCTTGTAAGTCGAGATGATCGACTGGTGTAAAGTCCTCAAGTAGTAAAATCCTCTGCAACTCCGTGGACGTAAGCAATTTGCCGAACCACGTAAATCTGTGTGTTTCACTGTGGTGTTACTGTTTTCTGGTGTGATTTTTCTGGTTCTATTTTCGCTTCGTCGATCGTTCTCCTATTTGATTTATCTATATACCACATCAACTGGTGTATATCTAGATCTTGCAACAACAAAGATGACTTGCATAAGTACCATCCTTTTTATTGGAGTACATATATGACTAAATTTTATGATGATGATATCTTTCCATTTTTTATTCTTATAAAGGCTAAAATTAGTCATTTTATTTAGAATTGAATATGGTGTTACAACTTTAACCCAAAAATACTAATGAAAATATCATAAACCTAAAATAATGTTAGATATTATAGTACATGCTTGGAATTTGAGGAGAAGAACCTAGTGCAAAGTTGGAGAATTTTCCAATCATTTGGTTTTATTATATTATTTCTATTTTTTTTTCATTCACACTTTATAAACACAATTTCGTATTAGAAAATAAATAAATTTATATTGTTTTATTGTATTCTCATGATAGGCTAAACTCTTTACTTCTTAAGGATTTCTTTATTTATTAAAATTAATATTTTGAATTAATTTTATGCTTTTCAAAAACTTAAAAAATTATTTGTGAATCATCTGCTTCAGTTAATATTGAGTAGTGACCATATTTTTGCTTAAAAAATTTATGTGAGTTTAAGATATCGATAAGTGCGAGCAACTTAGTACGAATTGCTAAGTACAAACAATCAAATATGAATGTGTGAAGTATGAATGCCAAAGTAGAGATACTCAAAAAATGAGAGACAAGTGTCGATGGGAACCCTTGGGGTGTGACTCATTCATCACTATATCCCAGGACTTTGAAAGTGATCCTAAAAAAAGATTTTGATTTCAATGATGATGTAACTAGACAAATGACTAGAGATCCCTAGATATCTAGGCATAACTATGGCCTATATTTATTTTATACAGAGAAAATACCCCCATAAAAGTGGGGATTAAATGTAAAAGGGATCTCAGCCACGATCCAGACCCAATTCATTTTCTTATTCTCTTTTTGCACAGTAGTAAAACTCCCTTAAATCAAATAGTTCTCTCTCTTCCACCCTCTCTATGCCCACATTTTTTTACGCTATATTTCTTGAATGTGACTCTACAGATAAAACAACATAATTCATCATAATTGATTCTTATTAAACCTTGATTGTTATGGTATGACTCATATACCATATAGGGACAGACAATGGATTGAAGCGGAGCGGAGCGGAAGAATCTGTCCAAATTGGGAAGTTACGTCAGTTGGGGTGTGGGGGCAAAACCCCGCGGTATGGTATAAGGGTAATGTTGTAATTACATACTGTGCCTTGGGTTTACTCCTGGGGTTATAAATAAGTCTGTTAGTAACCACATGAGGTATCTCCTAGGTTTACTCCTGGGGTTATAAATAGGCCTATTAGTAACCCCAGGAGGTATCCCTGAACTTTTCGAATATTGAAAGGAACTCGCCGCTCTGCTCCCGAGGACGTAGGCATCTTTGTCGAACCTCGTCAAATCTCTGTGTTCTTCTGGATTTGTATCGTTACTGTTTTTCTTTGCCCTAATTTTCTCAACATTGATCAAACATAATTCAAATCTTAGTGGAATCATCTTTGAATCTTATTAAAATTTTGCTTCAGCAATATTCAAACAACTATGAATCTTTTTCAAATCACATTCAAATCCTATTCTAACTCTATTCAAACTATACTCAAACAAAGTTAGAATTTTACTTGATCCATGGACAAACCTTATTAAAACTGCATAAACAATGCTCCAATTTTACTTGAACCATATATTTAAATCTTGTTCGAACTATAATCAAACAGGTTTAAAGTGTATGATTTCGAGTAAGGTTAACATTTTTCTCAAAGAACAATTCAAGTTATTTTCAAACCTTATCCGAGGTTTGCTCAAATCATTGCCAATTCCATGTGAATTTAACTAAGTGCTCCGTAGTTAAATAAACCGAGGTATTTCTAATCAAAATATATATTCAGATATATTTTTCCAAGAAATGAACAAATAGCAGAAATACTTCTCCAATTTTGCCTAACATGGGTATATGGTCAACTTTCCCAGAAAATTCAACTATAAGCACTGGAAGGTTAATAGAGACGATAAATCTATGTCTAAAACGTCTTGTAATGAAATAAATATTAGATTAAATTGACTTTCATACATCATTGTTCCTATAGATTCTCAAATTAAAAAAATATATATATTATACTTTGACTGAAAAAAAATTTANTCTGTTTCAAGAAAGGCAAAGAATAAACTAATTACGCTAGATATTTTGAAACATTATTTTTCGATGAATGAGCAAATTGTTCATCTAGTCATTAGATAAGGTTTCCTTCCCTATAAAAAAAAATATGAGCAAGTTAGTTCGTATATTACTTAGGATGTGCTTACTTTAACTACAAAGCTTTCTTTATAATTTGTTCTCTCAACTTACCAAAAGATTAAAGTTAAGAGACCAAAGAAAATTGTTGAAGGGAATTTGGTTATGCTCCCCTTTTTATAGCGATCCAAATTGAATTATCTTGAAAAAGTGGTAACTAGTGAAATCATTCAAGAGATAATTAGGGTCATTTGAGATCATTTTTTATTATTTATTTTATTTATTTCATTTTGATTTAAGTTGAANTTTAAGAGATAATTAGGGTCATTTGAGATCATTTTTTATTATTTATTTTATTTATTTCATTTTGATTTAAGTCAAAAAAATTGTTGATTAAGGTAATTCTTTTAAAAGCACATAATAATTTTTTGGGTGTTTTAAGTATTTTCAAAAATAGGTTGATCTATTTTTAGAAAAAAATTATTAAATTATACCGGTCAAATATATTATAGAAACAAAACAATAACAAAAATGAGTACAAAAAAAAAAAAAGGAAACACAACTAATGTCAGGTGGGCTCTTAGGTTCCAAACATNTGAAGATTGGTGCACTGTGGTGGAGTGGAGAGATCTGTCCTAGTGTTAGGGCAAATTTCAGGGGAGAAATTGACTCTAAGGGGATGCTATCAGTCTGTCTCTTATACACACCT
>JXCR01128610.1:97707-119753 GCA_002079205.1 Phalaenopsis hybrid cultivar | reverse complement strand
TATATATATATATATATATATATATATATATATATATGAGGCAAGGCTTCTACTGGCCCACGATCAAACAAGATGCATTAGAGTTTGTGAAAAAATGCAAGAATTGCCAACTACACTCTAATCTTACGCTTGCACAGCCAAAAGAACTCACATTTTTCTGAGCCCTTGGCCTTTCACCCAATGGGGGGTAGATATCATGGGGTCATTTCCGATTGCTATTGAACAACAAAAATTCACCATCTTAGTTGTTGACTAATTCACCAAATGGGTAGAAGCAGAGCCTCTTGCCAAGATCATTGAGGCCAATGTCAAACATTTTGTCTGGAAAAACATCATCGGTCGATTTGAGCTTCCTGCGAAGATTATCACTGATAATGAGACTCAATTTATTGGAAGGGTCTTCACATCATTCTGCAAGGATCTTCACATTAAATTGGTGCACACTGGTGTAGCGCATCCCTAAACAAATGGACAGACAGAGGTGACAAATCAGACGGTGCTCAAGGGGTTGAAAACTCGTCTTGAGAGGCAGTGGGTAGAAGAGCTGCATAACGTCATTTGAGCCTATCGCAACACCACACAAACTCCTATAGAGGAAACTCCATATAACTTGTGTTTCGGCACTAAGGCTGTCATCCCCGTTGATATCGGAGTTCCAAACGCTCGAGTCAAGACTTTCGACTCGGATAGCAATGAAAAAAAGCTTCTACAACAATTGAATCTTCTTCAGCAAATACGCGATATGACTCACCTCATAGCTGCTTCCTACCGCCAAGGAATTGCTCGCCACTTCAACCGAAGAGTAAAGCCTCGACTTATCTCCATTGGTGACCTTGTTTTGCGTAGTATCGAAGCCGCTGGTCATGGTCTCCAACGCAACAAATTATCCCCTCTCTGGGAAGGCCCATACATCGTGTCTGTCATGATCAATCCTGGAACCTTCAAGCTCAAAGACTCAGATGGAAAAATCCTGCCCCGAACTTGGAATGCTGAGAATCTTCTGAAATACTACCAGTAGCACTTCATTCATATCATCTATATCATATTACATACAATGTCAATATATCTCAAACTCATTAAATATTATTTACTTACTTTCTTCTACAAAAAAGAATATCTTTAAATTGTGTAATAGCTCTTCCACGAGTCACTTTATGCTCTTGGCCCGAGAAATAGACAACTCTGGTTGTATCTTAGTCAGAGCACAGTCAATCCTAAGGGGATTTGATTTGATCTTTTGGGTAACATTGTTGAGTATTTACTCTGACAAGCAACCTTAAAAAGGTCAACAGTCTTTGGTGGACAATATTTGATCCTTTCCACACAGGTTCATAAGCGAGCAATGCTCCAGCAAACAACCTTAGATCGATTAATAAGTCTTCAGTAGACTTTCGTTGGCTCCTCACATACAAATTAACATCATCAAGAAATATTCTGACGCATAATCTCAGCCTAGTTAAAAGCCACTGACAATTTATCCCTACGATAACTTTCTCACATACTAGAAATTCTAAGATATCTTGTATCCACTGTGGAATGAAAGGAAAAATTATCATAAAATAATAAATAAAAAAGAGGAGATACTCGGGGGGGGCAAATAGCTAACAAAATCAAAAAATTAAACAAGATGATCTACATGCATCATTCATACAACATCATAATAACATTTGTGAGGATCAAACAACATGACAAAAGCAAACACACTACAAGCATAAAAGGAGGAGTATAACACTAATTAACGTCAATATTCTCCTCTGGTCCCTCGTCATCATTAAAGAGCACCTTCTTCAATTCACTCTCGATGTCTTCACCGTTAGAATTTGAGGAAGAATCCTTTGAAGTTTGGCTAGGAGTGAGCCCCTCCACAATTATACTGATTTGACGTTGCACTGCTCGACTCCCCTTCAGAAAGCCTCGGATGAATTCTTCCTCAGTGAACCACTTTTACTACTCCTTTACCTCAACATCAAGAACACAATCACAATTCTCTTGAACACAGTCTCGAATGATAGTCTTAAACTTAAGAGAGTTCTTAAAGTCCTCAACTGTTTTACGCTTAACTTCTGAGACATCAACTTCTTTTGTGGACCTCAAAAGTCGGATCTCTTATTCTTGGGCTAACACCGCCGACTTAAGGGCTTCCACGAAAGCTGGCTCATGCTTCAACCAACCCCTCCCAAGTTTTCTCTAGATCCTGAAGCTGCAACAAGAGGGAAGTTTGGTCATGCACTCTGTCAACTGTGATTCCAAAGATGTGATTTTTTCAACCCCGGATTCATACCGACTCTTGTGCTCACCTTGAAAATATTTGATCTTAACAAATTCGGAATTCCAGTTTCTCAATGTCAGTCCTAGCCCCTTATGGGTTTCCACCATACTATCCACCTAGAAGAAAAGAAATTTGGGTAAAAAAGATGAAATAATTATATAGTAGCAGAGGATGAAAGAAACTTACAAAACTCTCGGCTTCTAGTAGCCTATTACATTCATGAGCAAAATATTCTCAGTAAAGTGAATAGTTGAAGGGGTTGGCAAGGGCTCCCGTGATGTTTCGACCTTCTTTTACTTCTGAGGCAATACTTCACAGTCACTGCTCATTGGAAACCGCTTTAATAATTCTGCAAGGGCTGGCTCGGAAGGTCTCTTCTTAAATTTCTTTAATACTAAAGTCGTAGACCGTTCTAGGTGGAAATAAAGTTTAACCTTGAACAATGATTCATCACTCACAAATTTGTAAATATACAGTTTCTAGAATAACAGATCCTTAAAGTCATGAAATTCCAGCTTCTATAATACGTCTTCCTCAGTAGTTTGAAGAGAGACAGACAATTGTTAACCTTAGAAACAAAGATCATTTTATTTTTCAATTTTAAATACTCTTATACTGATACTGATAAAATTATATATATGCAAAACTTAAATGCTTCTAATTTTGAAATTTTTCGGACGGTAAAAGTGATCTCGCCCAAAAATAGGAGGCAACTAATACGACACCAATAAATTTTCATCATCCTGCACTAATCTAGAAGCATGACACGGATCCCGAGACGGTATTTTGAACAAGAAACGTTCAAATCTTGATAAAAAGTCATCTAGAGCTCCGATTTCAGCAACCTTATAGTCAAACTGACCGGCTTGATGAGACGGATCTAATGATAAGAAAATTAACTCAATCCAAGTCAAATCAAGCCCAGATCACGTCATTAAACCACAGTCAGAAGATTTATGAATACATTTGAAAAGTAAAACAGCTGTCAAATATGACAAGTTAATATGCAAATCGAGCGGCTTGCCAAGACAAATCCAACGAGCCCAAGATCACTCAATTCTGACATCATTATGGCACCCAAATGTCATTAAACATCGTATGATCGAGGGAAACTTTTTGGACCGTCAGATCAAAATGCTTCATATTCTTGCATTAATTGCACCCATAACATTATAAATAGAGTCACATCCCTCTCATGAAGAAGAAGGAAGTCTAGAGAGAGTCTGAGGTCTTGAGGACAAGCTGCAGTTCGGCATCACCGCCAACCATCATCAACCGCCGCCGACCGTCGTCGATCACCACCGACCGTCATCAACAACCGCCGACCGTCGTCAACCTCCACCTACCGTCATCGATCACCACCAACCAGACGCTGTCAGTCGACGTTGTACCTTGAAAAATATAGTTACCCTTTTCTGTTTATGGGACAATGAATTTCTATAATCATCAATCAATAGTGGATTTCCGCAACTCGCCCAGACCCCGTGGTTTTTCCCTTACAAGTTTTCCACATAAAAACTTATGAAGTCATCACCGTTCTTTTCTATTTCATCTGTGTGTTGAAATTCGTACAACGCTAGGACGATAATTTGTTACTCTACCGCCACAAATTTTTCGGCACGCATCAAGAATATTACCATTTAATTACATTGGAAACAAAAACATAATTTAAAATTGAAAAATAAAATGATCTTTATTCCTTCCAATTTCTTCAAATCAAACCCATTCTAATGGGAATCCTTAGTGGATTTCTATCCTAATTCAAAAATCATATTTTTGTAATTTTGGCATAAAATAAAAAATTGAAAAGGGCAATTACTTATACTGTGGAGAGAAAAATAAAATGGCAAGCGTTTGTTTTTGTTTATGAATCATTCTTTCCTTCATTTTGTTTAGAACAAAAATAAGGGTATTTGCATGCATACCACACAGTTCTTATGTATTTACATATGTGACACATAAGTATTATTATTTAATTTACAAGCTTTTCACTCAAATTTTTTATATCATAACAAAAATATCTCAATCATTTACTTTTCAAATATTAAATATATTTTATATACATAAGCTTATGACACCGAAATATTGTAAATATAAGTATCAAACTTTAAATGTTAGACATGTAAAAACTTAAAAATTGTGTGGTTTGTATGTAAATTTCCCACCATTTAAAATAAGAATATTATAATGCGCCTTCATTCTTATCAAGCAAACTCTCAAATAATTAAGTATGAGAGAAGCGCTACTACTTATAATGTGAAGTGAATTAACATCTTTAAAAAGGAAACCAATCATGATTAAGGTGCCATTGCATGCTAATTAGCTCAACTAAAATAAACCAACTACCTAATTAACCCTAACCGCAAAGAAATTCTTCTGGGTTGTACTGGCGGACCCACGTTCAACTCACCGCGTTTTCTTTATTATGACTTTTGCCGCTTGCTCTTTCCTGTGCTCACGCAACACGAGTCTCTTCTCTGCTCTCACGCAAAACAAAAGAATTTTGTGAAATGATTATGCTCTGTTTGGGGCAGTACGTTTTGAAAATACACCTAATTTATTTGGATAAACTGTATTTTGACAGCTTGTGCATTTTCAAAACGCTAAAAACAACATTTTCACTTCTAGCTGCAATCTGACTACAAAAAAAAAACTAAAACTTGCGATAGCAACCGCACCTAGCTTCTTCAATAAGCTAGAGCTGCCCCCAAACGTACCCTAAATTATTAGCATGATTATATATATAATGAATTAATTAAGATATATATTAAGAATAATATCTTAAAACTTAATTTTTTTTTCAAGAACTCCTTAAATTAAAGCCAAATTAATTTAGAAAAGGATACTTTTACTTTTAAAGATTATGAGACATTGCTATTTTACAATATGGGACTAAAAATACCATCCACTGAGCATTCTTCACATAGGAGCATATTTACATGTATATCACCTAATTCCTATCTATTTATTTATCTAATACCTATGTATTTGTAATAAATAAATAATAAAATTAACATTTTTTTTCTTAATATTTTAGATTCATTTCATCCTAAAATACATTTGTATTTAATAAAAATATTATATTTTCTTAACAAATTTAAGAAAATTTAATTATTTTAAATTAATATGATAAAAAATATTTAAATTACTTTTACGCATATTCTTTAAAAATTAAATTATATTTTTAATTATAACTTATATTAGATTTTAATTCAATACTAAGCTTTAATCGAACATCTAAAAGAATAAAATTTATATTCCTTCAAAAAACATTTTAATTATAATTTATTGCTATAATCAATTAGCCCTCCTAAAATTTGAGGCTAGTTCCGTGCTGGGTTTAGGAAGAAAAGTACACAGGCACATGCATGGTCATGGCGGCAACCCCTAGGAATTCTCACCAAAGTAAAACAACGTTCTTTGAACAGTAGCAATGCATCCTGCATGGCCACGTAAGAGCCAGTCAGGAATCCGGAATTCAAAGCATAGGACAGCATCTCAGACAAACTTTGAACTCTGGGCCTTCAGTAACAGCTTTGGCAGAAGCAGATGTATTAGGTAGGATTGAAGTTATTATATTTGACCATGTAATTCGCTTAAATGCTTTAAAAAATGTGGACTATTTTATAATTTAGAATCTGAACCTTGGAAGCTTTGATTTGGATTTCAAATAAAAATAATAATTTGCATAAAATGAGGACAAAGTTTCCACTTGCAGCCGTGACCTTTAATCATGCATTTGACTTTGGTTGAGCTTAAAGATATAAATTTTTTGCCCTTTTTTTGTGTCGGCAAAGTACTTTGTCTAATTATGAGTCGATTTCTTTTTTATTTTTTTGGGTTTTTATGATAAGTGTGAAAGTACAATTCATCAATCTCAGCCGCCAAGTTCATCTTCGACCTTGAAGTTGAATCCAACCTAATTTTTATTGTATTTAAGTTTGATGTGACTGTAAGTAATTGGTGGACTGCACGATGATAACGAAGGAGAATTCGAACCCATGTATTTATGACGTATATGCGGCTGCATGTCAAGATTTTACGGTGATAAAATAACAATTTAGTATTTCAGTGATATATAAAAATTCAGCATATACAGAGATAATATAGAAGTAATCAAAAAAAAAAAATACTATGATTTTTATGTGAAAAAAATTGAAGAGAAAGAAAATTATAAGAGCTAATCGAAATAATCAATTATGTAATTGTGAGTGCATAGCTCTACTTCTGAATTGAAAGAATGGAATTGCAGAAGTACAATAGGGGTTTGGCTTTAATAGTCATAGATGAGTTGCAATAAATGTAGTTTTTGGTGGTTGTAATAGCCTCAACTTGTTGTGACCTTAGTTGAAAGTTATAGCAGTAGTTGGTGTTATAAAGGTCATAGTTTGTAGCTTCAGAAGCATTGGTTGACCACAAAGATCGTAGTGAAGAGCTATAATAGTGTTAGTTGGTCGTAGTTGGAAGTTGCAGCCGCAATAGGCCACGTAGAACATAGTTGGTCTTTTAGGTCATAGTGATCAGCTGCAATAAAGTTTATTGGTCATAGATACCAGAGTTAGGAGTTGTGATAACATCCGTAAGTCATAGAGGCCAGAGTTGGGAGTTGAGTGAGTTGTGAGGCATATAGATCATAGTTGGTCACATAAGTTGTGATGATAAGTTGCAATAATGTTTGTAGTCTACATAAGCCAAAGTTTGGAGCTTCAATAATGTCTATAGGCCATAAAAGGCTCGAATTATGAGTATCTTGAGCTGTGAGCACGTGGGTCATAGTGGTGAGCTATAATAGTGTTCATAAGTCACAAAAGCTAAAGTTGGCGGTTACAATAACGCCCATAGAAAATAGATATCAGAATTAGAAAGTACTATGAGCCACATAGATTGTAGTTGATTATAAAGACCATAGTGGTGAGCTGCAATAATGTAAGTCATGGATGCTAAAGTTAAGAGCTACAATAATATATATAGGTCATAAAGGTTTAAATTGTTGGTCTATGTAACGTTCATCAGTTGTGAACTATGGATGCTAATAATGTTCATCAGTTGTGAACTATGTAGTTCGGGGTTGGTTACATAAGTCGTAATGGTGAGCTACGATGACATTGATTGACCATAGAGGCTGTAGCGGAGAGCTGTGATGATAACAGTGACCCCCGCAAGCCATAGTAGGGTGTTGCACTAACATTCGTAAACAATAGAGGTCGGAGTTGGAAGCTGCGTAAGCTGTGAGCCACATAGATCATATTTTGGTCATATATGTCGTAGTAGTGAACTATAAAAAAAATGTTTGTAAGCCACAAAAGCCAATGTTAGAAGCAACAATAATTTTCGTAGGCCACAGAGGCCAGAGTTGGGATTTGAGGAAGATGTGAGCCACAGAGGTCATAGTTAGTTACATATGTCATAATGGTGAACTGAAATAACGTCCCTCAAGCCAAAGAGGCTAACGTTTGGAGATGTATGAGTTGTGAGTCATATAGGTCGTATTTGATCATATTGGTCATAGTGGTGAGCGGTAATAGCATTGGTTGGCCTCAATGACCGTAGCAGAGGGCGAGTGTCAGTTGGCCATCAAGACTGGAGTGGAGGTTATAATGATAGTAGTTCTTATACTAGATTTACGGTGCATTATTACACCGTATTCAGGATACCTTGCTATGTAGATAGCTTTGTTGCTCCATCATGTGAGTTGTCAAGCTGCAAGTTGCTTTATTATAATGTATGTTGTTAATATGCATGGCGCTTTATTGGTGATGAACACGGGACAACTAATTGTGTTCAACGATAACTAGCAGTGGTGATCAATGATAGCTACCGGTTTCGGAAGCAGGGAGTGTTCGTTAGGTCTTCGAATCGAAAACAACTCTTAAATTCTCCTCCTTAATAAAGGGAGTTGTGCTCTATTTATAGATTTAGGGAGTGGCATGCCCTGTAAGTAAGGTAGAAATCTGGACCACTCCACAAACGACTGATTGGATGACATTTTATGGAAATTTAAGAGCCTTAATGATGTTAGAAATGAGGATCTTGGGCTCGTTACATTCATCTCATCAATATGCCCATTTGACTTTAAGCTTTCCATATTTGGAATCAAATTGACCACTTCAAGCTTCAAAAATGGTCTAATAGCTTGATATGGACATGATTTGACTCAGATTTGACCAGTCATTGGAATTGTCTAGTAGAATCAGTCAATTTTATTGTAAGTTTTCTAAAATTAAAGTTCTAGATGTTTTATTTGAGTTTGAACATTTATGCCTCCAAAAATGCCTCAGGATTGGCACCAAAATTCTCAAGATTCACATCAAATTATGAAATTAACTAATGACATATTATTTGCCTCTCATTTTCCAAGTGAGTTTTATTTTGTCTTCTGAAAATACCAAAAAATCTAATTTTATTATTTTTTTATGTCGTTGCTCGCGAATGGCGATCAGAGGTGGTGGCCGACAACAACGAAGGAGGAGAATTTGGTGGAATAATAAGGAGGAGAATTCAGAGAATTTGGTGTAATAATGTGTTGTTTTTTTTGCATGGAATAATAAATAAGCCAAGAGGAGAATTTGGTGTTTTGGGCGTTATCTAAACATGGCACAATAAAAAACAACATAACTCCTTTGGATGTTTAGATAACTCCCAAAGTTTATATGAGTAATATTGGAGTTTTGCATGGCAACAACATAACTCCCAAAGGAGAATTTGGTGGAATCAATTTTCGGCTAATTTGTTGTTTTTTTGCATATAAATAAGCCAAAAGGAGGAAAAACAATTTGGAGCCTTGACCTACTATTATGTCTCCCAAATGAGTTATGTTGACCTATTATTGTGCCATGTTTAGATTTCCCTTGGCATGTTGTTCTTGTACCCTTGGAGTTCCCTTGGCCTATTGTTGTGCAACCTTGGACTTCCCTTAGCTCGTAGTTCAACCTCTTTTTCATTGGAGTTGCACAATCTCAGAAATTTTTCTGTGATGTTGTTGCACTTTCTTGAGATTTTTTTCTTATTATTGCTGCGCTTTTTGGAGGAGTATTTCCATGTTTCTTTTTTATTATGGAAAAGGATTTTTACGCTATTATTATGTTTTTTAGGAGTTTTCTTGCACTATTATATGATATCAATGTCCAAAGAATCCTTGCCCCACCCCACGCCCCCACCCTCCCCCCTCCTTCCCCCCGAAAATCAGAGGAAATACTAGATTTCTAAGAAAGCCCAACTTTTAGGCTATTGTTACCCAACTTCTAGACATGTGATGCCCATCTTTCTACTAAGAACCTAGTGTCATCAAACTCCTTTAGGCTTATGCACTCAAATATGTAGAATTTGCTCTTAAAGTCAGTACATGTACTTTATATAAAGAAAAATTATGTACTTTTTGAGGCGAGTTCCTTCTACGGTTTTCCATAGGCGTATGCACTAATGGTTCCTTCTAAGATCTGGGGTTCAAGGTTTTCCATAGGCGTATGCACTAATGGTTAATTACCCTTCCTAAAAATGGGAGACCACTTTTGATTAAGGCTAGTCATTAGGCACTAAGTATTCGAACTTAGCATAAAATTGTTGTCAATTTTACAATTTAAAATTAAAAAATTATCATCGTGAGCTCAAAGCGGACGATGGAAGAAATGATGACAAACCCAATCAAGATCCCATAGTTTTTGTCATCCCGGTTTGTCATGGTCCCAGGTCTACTTGAGTTAGTTGACCTAACCTGACAAAAGAATTCTTGTTAGTGGCCATGGGTTGTTTCCTCCAAGGGGCATTGTAGACCTGGAGTGAATGTTTGTCTAAGGGGACTAATAAAAGTCAGTCTTAGCTTATAGAGGGTTTTTTGCTCTATCAAATATACCATATAATTAAATATTCAAAAGAGCAGACTGTCATAAGAGAACATACGGTCTACAGCTGTGACCATAATATAACGGTGTCATTTGACGGTAAACCGCTCGTTTAGAGGGTTCTGACCGTAATCGCTTCTTTGTGGTGTCATTTGCTGAAAAGAACCACACAGATAGAGGGTGATGCTCAGGCGACGTTCTTACTGGAGTCGAATTTTTTTAGTTTGAATTTATTAGTATATTTGGCATTACATTGACTCTTTGTGAGCTCGAATTAGCATTAGTTTTGTCCACCTCCACAAACAGTTGCAAACGGTGGATGGATATTTGCTTTAATAATTATGTGATAAATTTTTATTTAAATATTATATTATCTTTTTTTATGAGTTAAAATATATTTATTTTTATTTTTATTTTTATTTTTATAAATAGACTCCTCCGATTGAAATTAGCTATCAATGGGACCATCATTGGAGACTTGTTTATCTGTAAACCTTGTAAAATTTATCTTGCTTACAGAGGATCAGGTTCATAGTATCTAAATTATTTGGATTTTAGAAGTATACTTTGATATTTAATTTTGAAAATAGATCCCTCTGGTAGAGATTTAATATCAATGAGGCCATCATCGAGGTTTATGTCCTTAAATCTTGTCGACTCTATCGCGCTCACAGAGGATCAAGCTCGTAGTATATATAGCATTTGAACTTATTCAAATAGAATTTAAAATATAATTTTGAAAATAGATCTCTCCTGTTGAGATTGACTATCAACACGACCATCATCGAGAATTGAAGTATTTGAACATTATCGACTCTGTCCAACTTACAGAGGATTGGGTACATTAATTGAAATAATTAAATTTGAAATAGACTTTAAGACGTAACTTTGAAATATGTTCCTTCAATTGAAATATTTTATCAACTTTTCCATCATTAGGAATACCAACACCATTATAAGCAACAATCTTGTCAACTCCAACCCTGCTAAGGAGGGGGATCAGAATGACTCGGTGTGAGTTCAATCTTGTCGACTCCAATCCCTGTAGAAACAAGGATCACATTAGCTAAAGTGAGGGCTTGTTCTTGTCAATTGCAGTCCCAGTATGAAGGAGAATCAGATTGACCAAAGTGTGGGACTTATGACCTCGCCCAAGAGGTAAGGCGGTTCGTTGTCCGCGTAGTACTCGCGAACTTATAAGCGTGAATATTTGGAGGCACTTCGGAGCACATGGGGCTATTTATTATTTATCATTTTATCATTTTGACTAATTTTAAGAGGAGTTGTTTTTTTTTTTGCAAGGATATATTATCAATAAGATTTGTGTAAATATCTTCATTTAAGCTTTTACTTTCGTCTACTATCCGCTTGTGTAATTGGGGTTGTGGATTAGCTGTTGAGCATGCCAAACTTTACTTCAAGTGCCTTAGTATCGCTTTTTTTCTGCTTCTAGATGTGTGTTGTGGATCTGGTGGTAAGCGGGCAAAACTTCACTTCAAGTGTCTCAGTATCACCTTATGTCTGCTTTCAAATCCTTGTTGCGGATTCGATGACGAGTGATTGATTTTTTGTGTTCATCACAGGTTCTAAAGGAACTTTGAAGAGTCATCGAGTCCCTCCATAAATTTGGTGCAGGATCTATGTAGTTGAACTAATGAGTTCGCTACAGGATTCATTCGAGCTCATTGATGATTCGTCGAGTCCCCAAAGCATGTAAGGTTTGGCCTTATGCCTTCAGCGAGACTCCTTCTGTTCGCTAGTGCAATTGGGTTGCTGATCCGATGATGATGAAGTCGTTCTAGACTTCGATTGCATATTCAAAATTATGTTTCTCTCGGTACTTGGCTCCTATTTGAGTGTTCAAGTGAATTCAATTTACTTGTTCTTATATGACTGGAATTTCAAACAAAATACAATAGCTTTTCGACAGCCTCTCGGCGTCGTCCCCTGTTGGGGGGCTGCATCGGGAGTCTGGGTCTACCCACCATGCCAAGAAAGGCGTGTATGGGCGGCTTGCGCACAATCGTAAAGAGGTGTTTCCCACCATGCAAATAAATATTTGTACGGGTCTTAAAAAATGCAACAGGATCCCCCATCACCCTAAGAAAAATGTGTACGGATGTCACCTGTGCAATCACAGACATCTGCAACATATTTCCCTGCTGCGTCAAAAAAGACACATATGAGTACTTAATTTTGAAATGTCTATTAAGCCTCTAGAGTTGTGTGTGAGCTTCACTCCAGCAGCTAAGAAAAACATGTATAGCGTTCCCCTCGACATGTTAAGCGAGCCGTGGTAGACATGTCAGGAAATTTTTGAGTCGCCCACCACGTAAGTGTCGCATACGAGTTCGCCCCACCATGCTGAGAAAAGCATGTATAGGGTTCCGCTCTATGTGCTAAATGCACCGCAATTAAAATTTCAAGAGTTGCAAGTATTATACATTTGGTGTAGTGGGGAAGATTTAGGCGGACTGCACAAATTTCTCATACCGACTTGCACCCTCCTCCACCCAGTCATGATCGTAACAGCATCATTTAATCTTAGCGGAAATTAATATCTAGACAATCTCAAGCAAATTTTTCAATGAATATAAAATGTGATTCCTTTCTCCTCAAACTTTTTTAAACAGTTGGAGGGTTGAACAAGTTGAATGCAGGGGAAATGCAGAGGCGGAGGAAGCTTTGGGAAGTGATATGGCTGTTTGGATTTAATGTGGCCAAGAGAAGTTGCACAGGGATAATACACTCTCTGTCACATTGGGACTTTGAGCAACAGAGGGAGAAGTGGGTTGCTACGACGTTGGATGCCGTGAGGTTGGTTCGGTCAGAAGATGATGGGAGGAGAGGAGCTCGCTGCCGGAGGGAAAGCTCGCCGGCTGTGGAGATGTAGGTCGTAAAGAGAAACTTGCAAAGGGAAGAGTGGAGAGGGGGAGATGGCTGTCGAGAGAGAAAGTGGGAATGAAATCTGTGGGGGCTGCCGGCCTGTGTGCGTGAGAGTAGGCGGAGGGAATGAGAGAGAATTAGGGAGAGTATCGCTGCTGGAGAGTGAATATTAGGTCAGAATTTTAATCTATTTTATAATAACTAAAACACTTTTTGAAGAATTTAATTAAATTAAAATTAAATATAAGTTAATTCATTTAATTATTATGTTCATTGTTTTCTCCTCTGTTTACTGAGTGTGATTATATTTTTATTTTTTTTATATAGGTTTCATTCATAGAGATATAATTTTTTTAAGCTTAAATGAGTTTTTAGGATTTATTTAATTTTTAAATTCCAAATTGCCTATTTAAACACGCAGCACCGCTTCATTCCTCATATTGATCAAAGCTCCACGCGGCGCACATGATTTGTTGTTCTTTTCACCTGTGTCGCCCCTCTGGCCTCAATCTCGTGGGTTGATATGTGTGGCTTTGTCCTCCAGCTTGATCTTAGACGCTTGTTTCAAATAGAGGAGATCCGACGATTCTAAGTCATCGTCCTCAATGCGCCGTATAATGTATGTCGTACATGTTTAAACCCTAAAATATTGCACTACGCCTAACCAAATCGCTTGTGATTTGATCTTATAGCTTCATCTAAGTGATACAAACTTATCAATATGGCTAAGTGGGCATGCATTGTTGTTTTGCTTCACAAAAGACCATACCAAGGCCAAAATTGGTTAGTTCAAGCCATTACCTTATCCTAAGAGGTGAGGCCTCAATTGGGCTTAATAGAAACAATCATCTTGGACGTGTGCACCTCCTCCTTACTCCGAGTTGAGGTGAAATTGGTCTTAGCTAGGAGCTAAACCAAATGGGGGGCACGGGTGGTGTTAGGCTATAGACATGATTGTGGAAAGGGTGAATTTTGATCGGGATGGATGATTTAGGACTATGGGAAGTTAATGGAAGGGTTGAAATGAAATTTTGAGGGATTTTGTGTCAAAGTGGTAAGAAGACCTAGATTACAAAAGAAAAATTAGGGTTGTATGGTGGCTGGAGGGGCTTCAGGATGGTGGAATTGGGTCGCTTTGGTCTGTGGAAGGCTTTTTGATATTGAAGGCTAAGGGTTTGAGTGGAAGATTGGAGAGCATAGGGTGTGCAAGGAGCTCTTGATTTTGGGCCTTATATAGCCATGGGAGGCCATGAAAGGAGCTCTGGCATGCTTGAGGATCCCCGGTGAATCTTCAGGGAATGGGCAGAGGGTGGAAAAAAGCATTTAGCAGTAAGGGAAACCTTTCCCCATTTTTTAGTGTGCTTGACCATGGTGATTCCAATGGAGACGAAGGTGGCTTGAGGAGGAGCTAACTTGATTGGAGAAGCTTTTGGTGGGGTGTTTGGGATCGACATTGGTCTGGTTTAACCCTCTCATTAAGTAATTTGGGTGAGTTTGACTTAGGTGCCAAGTAGTGGTGTTTTGGTCAAGCTTGCGAGCCTTGTCCTTTAGTGTTTTTCTTATGTTTAATTTAAAATTAATTAATTTTTGCTTGGGTTGTTGTATCATGGGTGGGCCATTTGAGTTATAGGTGTACCTCTTAAGGTTAAAAGGTTTTGGGCTCAAGTCATGGCCCTTAAGGTTAGGGCCTTCGATGGTTAGGATTGGGTCCTAGATTTCGAGTTTGTCATTTAGGTTTTTAAATTGAATAGATTAACTTATTCAACTTATTATTTTATTTATTATAATTTGGTTTGATTTTGTGTTCAACTTGGTGATCTTAATTTTTTTGTGTTAGCTAAGGTTGACAAGTGATTTTAATAGTGTTTGGTTGTTGATATTTAGTTAGTGTAAATTTTATTCTATTTATTTTTTTCTTAAGTGGGTTTAGCTTCTGATTTTCATAATGGGTGATAAGCATTTTAAACTTAGGTTTGAATTTGATGTGTTTTGATGGTAAATTGCTTTTAGTTTTGTTTTAGTTTGGGGAAAGTAATTGGGTTGGCTCTGAATTTAACTTTGATGGCCTAATATTAAATTTAAGTTTTTGATATTAGGATTTTTTTTCAATTTAGGGTTTTGATATAAATGGTGAACCCTTTATTTTTCTTATAACTAGCCTCATACCCAATGGACTTGTTCTAGACCAAAGAGGGTTTAGGGGTGTTTAACTGGTCATTACAGGGATTCTTAGGACTCTGGGTGTTTCCTAGGCATCTTCCACCTATAGGAATAACTTAAGCTTCTAATGGTTCAAAACTTTAATCATTCTAATAAAAGGTTAGGCATTCGGGCTTAACCTTTGAAAACCTAAATCAATGTAAAATTGGTTCGAAGTTTTATGTAGTTATTGATCCCATTTCTAAGCAAATAAGAAAGTCACTAGAAAATATTAAAGCTAGATCCTAGGCTTCTATAAAGAAGGAAAGGGCCTCATAAAAGTGAGGTCAATAGCCATATAGGTCAAAGTTAGGAGTAGTATGAGCTATGAGCCGCGTAAGTTGTATTTGGTCACATAGACCGTAGTGGTGAGTTGTGATAGTGTCAGTATTCCACATAAATCATAGAGGAGGGTTGTAAATATAGCATTTGGTCGAGTGGGCAATTGTAGAGAGTTGTATTAACGTCCGTAGCCTATAAGGCAGGAGTTGGGAGCTGCGTGAGCTGTGAGCTACGTGAGCTGTGAGCTGCATGAGCTGTGAGCTGCATGAGCTGTGAGCCACATAAGTTGTACTTGGTCACAGAAATTGTGTTAGTGGTTGTAAGAATGTTTGTAGGCTACAAAGACTTGAGTTGAGAACCACAATAATGTTCGTAGGCCATCAAGGCTAGAGTTGGGAGCCTCATGAACTGTAAGACACATAAATTGTATTTTGTCACATATGTCGTAATTATGAGTTGTAATACCATTTATTGGACACATTAGCCAGAGTTGGGTGTTGCATGAGTTGTGAGCCATATAGATTACAGTTGGTCACATAGGTCATAGTGGTGAGTTACAATTGCATCGGTTGGCCTCAAAGGTCGTAGCAGCGGGAGAGCTTTGGTAGGCCACAAAGGATAAAGTGAAGGATTATAATGATAAAAGTTGTTACACTGAATTTGGGGTGCATCGCTACACCATATTCTGGGTAGCGCACTTTTCCGTATGATACTTCATTGCTCCTTTATGCACGTCGTTACTCCACATTGTGTTTTTTTTGTAACTACATCATTACAATGCACATTGCTTCATCGACGACAAGCAGGTGATAACAAACAGTGGTTGGTAGCTATGGAGGCAGAAAGTGTTCGTTGGGGCTTCGAATCCATAATGGCTCCCAAATTCTCCTTTTTCTCTTTCTAATCTAACTCTCAATCATGCCCCCCTCCCCTTCATAAAAGGAGTAGGGCTCAGTTTATAGATTCTTGGAGTAGCATTCCTTGTAAAAAGACAGAAATTCAGACTACTCTATCAGACAGTCCAAGTGATTCGTTTGATCAAATGATATTTTATCGACATTTAAGTGTTGTAATAATGTCAAAATTGAGTAATCTTTGGCTCAGTTGATTCGTCTTATCGAAATGCTCGTTTTGAGTTTAATTTTTTTAGATTTAGACTCCATTTGATCTCCATTTGGCCGCTCAAAGCTTGCAAAAGAGAGTTAACCATTTGATTTGACTCGAATTTGATCAATTTTAGTGTCATTTGGTTCATCTCATTAAACCGTTTAGTTTGACTATAAGTTTGTTGAAATCTGAGTTATGAATGAATTTTTAATATGTGTTTGAATAATTTTACCCTAAAAGTATCTTGAGATTCATGTCAAATACTTCGAGATTGATATCAAATGATAAGATTTATTGATGATGTATCATATTTATTTAAAAATAGGTTTTAGGGTGGGGCGTTTACGTGCATTCCACCCATATCTTTTGTTTTGCTTAACTAGCTAACACCTTAAATTTTTATATCATATTGAAAACATCACTATTTAAACTTTAAAAAAATAAAATACATCTTTTTCATGTATAAATAAAGTGAAATATATGCAAAAGTTGAAATTTAATATTTTTTACATACTAATAATCTAAAATATTTAATATAACATTTTAACCGCCCAAAATCTTAAATATAATACTTTATCCACCTAAAATCTTCGTTCAAAACTTCATGAGTGAGTTTAGAATCGTGGTCATAATAAAAAGACGGTCAAAATATTATATTTAATATTTAGATGGTTAAAATATTATATTAAATATTTTGGCTTATTAGAACGTAAAAACACCTTGAAATTAGCTGTTAGACATGTAAATGAATTAAAATTGAATGTTGTGCATGAAAAATCTTCTTAAAATATATTAAAAATAAGGAATTTAGCATGCAAAAGCAAGCTAGCTACCTCCTTTTTCTCATGAGGGTCAAGATGATCTTTCTTCTATCATTGTCACGTGACTCACGTCAATCCACCCCTTTTCTTTTTTCAACATATTTAGCCGACGCATTTATAATATTGGGGTAGAAGCTTACTTTTCAAGAGCTTATTGGCATTCTTGTCGGCCAAAATTATATTTTGGAACGTATTAATTATAATTATTTTACTATAATGGAATATAGTTTAAAAATTATTACTTTTTTGGGTTCAAATTCCAAATTAATTTTCAGCTTTTTAAAATGAAAATTAGAAAGAAAATTAACTAATTTTAAGAATATAGTTGTTAAATCCAATTAAACAAATGAGCCCAATTGGAAATGTATATCAGGAATGTGCCTACACGAATCTCGAAGAGAAATAATTGGAGACATAAAGTGCATTGATAATTCGTGCAAATGATCGGTTGATCTCGTAGGACGACCAAATTAAGAGAATGAATAACCTGACAAGCATCAGATAGTCGCATCAGCACCAACCTCCAAGTAACTACCATCATGAAAATTGATTTTTGCCCGAGATGAGATACTTCAGTATAAAAATACAGACCTAATGTAGGTTGTTTGTCAGATTACGATGATTTATCATTTGCCCGATGAAATAATCCTATCTTAGGACGATGTATCTTCATATTCAGTCTCCACATAATGGGTAAGCAAAGATCATTAAAGACGACCGAATGTTGTCAAGTCAGTCGAATAAATCACGACTGACCGAATGAACTCCAAACAACCAAAATAGACAATTGTGAATGTGAGTCTGTGTTCAAGGCAGTCACAGAAACATAACATCACTAGTATCGATTATAGGTCTGAATGAATGATATTCAGCTATAAGTATATGAATGTAATGAGTCATGAATTATAATAACGTATTTTAATAGGGAAAAACAGTTCTATTTTTATGGGTTATGTTTTATCTTTCTTTGATTTAATTATATAAAATAGGTCAAATTAAATTTTAATTGTATTAATTTATTCAAATATTAAATTAATAAAATCCATAAATCATAATTGACAATGAATTATAAGTGACATACCATTGATGTGAAAATCATTTATTTCACATAGCAAAATTATAAAATTTAGTTAAGGTTATTTAGTTTCCTTCTTTGGTCAAGCTATTTAAGTTAATATATATATTAATTAAATTCAATTTTGAATTAATGGCATTTTGTTTCATTCACAATTGAATCCAATTGTTCGAACTTTATTTTAATTTATTCTAAAAAAATATTTTATGTGGTTTGATTTTCGAAATTTTAAAACCAAAACTAATTTAGTTTACCTATTTTGCAAACCAAATATGTTGAAGGGACCAAATGCACACCCCTAATTGAAATTGGTGGATCACTAGGGCTGTCAAAAAAGTTCGTTGTTCATGAACAGTTCGTGTTCGGTTCGTCAATAAGTTCGTGTTTGATTCGTTCGATAAATAAACGAGAAGAACGTGAACAAATTTTTTTTCGTTAAGTTAGTTGAACGAACCAAATACGAACAGTGTTAAGAATTATAATAGGAAATAATTTATTTCTATAAGAAGTTATGAGGAATAAATTATTTCGTTAATATAAGGAGATATTTCCTTTTCTATTTTATATTTATTTCCTTAGATGAATTATTTAGTTTCTTATTTTATGTTATTTCATATATCTTCTAATAATTAATATGAATTAATTATTGGAGATATTATATGATATTTCTTTCATTTCATATGATTTCTTTTTTATTATTTTTCCTATTATAGAATTTTTGTAATGGTTATTTATACCCTCGTTCATATCAATGAAATAATTGATTATTCCACTTTATTTCACATTATTTTGAATTTTAACATGGTATCAGAGCCTAGTTTCGTATTCTAGCCGTCAAACCTCCTGTGAGAATTGTCGCACTCCCTTCCTCTCCTATGTGCAGGAAGGGAGGGGAATAAAGAATTTTTCTCGATTGAGAGAGGCGATTGTGGAGGAAAGTGGGATTCCGATGACATTAACTTCATTTTCCAATTCGACGTCAACTCGACGACTCCACGAGGGAGATTCACTCGGACCCCAATCTCAGCTTCGATCATTCGTATCCTCACACCAAGGCCATCATCAAAATCATTTCAAGCAAAATCAGTAAGCTCGCGAGGGCGGCACCAGCGATGCCGCCACTCGGAGATATTGCTGCCATGAATCAGACAAGCCGTTCATTTCTCTTGCAGTATTTTTTCTTCCCTGCCAAAACGTCAGGGGGAGCTGTGTTTCCAGCCGACCAAAATTCATGCAGTATTTTTTTATTCCCTGTCAAAGCATCAAGGGGAGCTGCATTTCCAGCCGGTTATTTCTCCTGCAGTATTTTTTTTCTTCCCTGCCAGAGCGTCAGGGGGAGCTGTGTTTCCAGCCGACCATTTCTCATGCAGTAATTTTTTTCTTCCCTGGCACAAGCGTCAGGGGGACCAATGAGACAATCGCAGTCAACTAAAAGTTAGTTTCTTGTAGGGTCTCTTTCCCTGCAAAACTCAAAATTCAGCAAAGCCTGAATCCAACAAATTCAGCAAAGCCTGTATCTCTCTTCTACGTCGAAACATATGACACACAAAATTCAAAATTCAGCCAAGCTTGAATCTCTCTTCTACGCCGAAACATATGACAGACAAACTGAAAATTCAGTCAAGCCTGAATCTAGCAAATTCAATAATCCAAACGATCAATTTTTCTTCACTACTCAGCAAGTTAGAAATTATTAACATACATTCCAAACTTGAGGGGAGTGTTAAGAATTATAATAGGAAATAATTTATTCCTATAAGAAGTTATGAGGAATAAATTATTTCGTTAATATAAGGAGATATTTCCTTTTCTATTTTATATTTATTTCCTTAGATTAAGAATTATTTGGTTTCCTATTTTATGTTATTTCATATATCTCCTAATAATTAATATGAATTAATTATTGGAGATATTATATGATATATCTTTCATTTCATATGATTTCTTTTTTATTATTTTTCCTATTATATGATTTTTGTAATAGTTATTTATACCCTCGTTCATATCAATGAAATAATTAATTATTCCGCATTATTATGAAATTTCAACATAATTATTCGTTCATATTATGTTGAACGAATTATTGTAATTATTCTGAATTTATAATCAATATAATTAATTATTCGTTCATATTAATGAACAGTGATGCGTTTATTCGTGTTCGAATCATTATTGTTCGAAATATAAAATAATTATATATAAAAAATTTATGATATTTTAAAAAATTAAATTTTATAAATTATAATATATGATAAATTAATAATAATAATATATTAATATACTATATTAGTAATATACTAATATATATACTATATATTTATATAATATACGTTATAAAATTAATATAATATATTATTTATGTATATTAATATTAGCGATGTCAAACTGGCTAGTCGTTCGCGAACAACTCGTGTTCGGCTCGTTCGTTAAGAAACGAACACGAACAGTGACTTCACAAACAATTTCGAACTCGAGCTTATTTCAAACAAACTAAATTTCAAACGAACCGAACATGAACATAAGCTCTGTTCGTTCGTGTTTGGTTCGTTTACACCCCTATGGATCACTACTCATGATGAAATTCATTGGAGGAAACTATTAGGCCAGATTGGAGGCAGTCATCAACATCTATATTCGAGGCTATCACAAATATCATGCATCACTATTGAAATGGTGGATAAGTGGATGAGCACATTTCTATATAATAACTCGTTAAATTCTTACCCTAAGTCATCACTAACTAACACATCAAACTTATAAAAATAATGATAAAATATATCTTTCTATGTTTTTGTAGACGTTGAGATTTTTTGTTTTTTGTTTTCTTTTTCATCAAATTTATGTTGAGTTTGAGTATTAAATTGTTGTATTCAGTGTATATATATATATATATATATATATATATATATATATATATATATATATATATATATATATATATATATATGTGTGTGTTTGTGTGTGTGTGTGTGTGTGTGTGTGTGTGTGTCTATATCTATATCTATGAAGTTTATGAAAAATCCAAAATTTTAATGCATCTTAAAAAAAACCATTTTAAAATAAATTCAAAATTTTAGGGTAATCTAAAGTATGGGAAAAACTTATTATTGATTATTGCCAATGAGCTCTATGATCTTTCTAAGTTTGAGGCAACTCAGAGCCAGAGGAAGTGATCATATTTGCGGAGATATAGGCTTTCTAAGCATAAGAAGCGTGCATTGAACAAAAGAAATCTTACAAGTTCTTGTCATGAAAAATAAATTGAATTTCTTAAATTCAAGAGCTTATAATAGGAAAATTCTATAAATATTCCTCATATCCTTTCAAACCCATACCATGATATAACTTTGATGTAATTTTTTAATTCATGACCAGCACTTATAATTCATCATATACCACAATCATTTCTTTCAAGACATGCATCACAACACCACTTAATTTGAGTGTTAGATATGTAAATTCATACGATGTGTGGTATGTGTAAATTCCCCTTAACTTTATTATAATTCTTATAATAACTAATATAAATTATTGACGATGTATATAATTTAATTACATTGATGAATGAG
>JXCR01128610.1:25495-97655 GCA_002079205.1 Phalaenopsis hybrid cultivar | reverse complement strand
TATATATATATATATATATATATATATATATATATATATATATATATATATATATATATATATATAGATGTTTGTGTTTGTGTGTGTGTAAATTGGATTTTAGAGCTTTGCATAACATATAAAAAGCCTAGAAGTATTGTTATGTTCTTCATGCTCACCGTTTTAGGCATCATATTTTTGGAATCAAGCATAGCCTAATTCTTTTTCAAGTGTCGATAAACTCTATTAGCTTCGTTGGCCCGTCAATATATCCAGCAACCTTTCAATATTCATTTGCAATTACTCAGAAGATTACTCAGATATATAAAAAGATCACTTCATTACAATTTATTTATACAATTCGGATTTTTCCCTTTAACAAAACATTCCAATTCGGATTGGGCAGAAGATTCTCGGGATCTAAAATCTACTACAGGATATTGTGTGTTCCTCGGTGGCTCTTTTTGTACTAAAGTTGAACATAGAGCTATGGCAACTGCTATAGCTGAAATCATTTGGCTTAGAAGATTGATTCAGGATTTTGGCATCTCACTTTCTTCACCGACAACATTATATTGTGGTAATTTCTCAGCCTTAGCACTTGCTAATAATCATACTTTTCATGCTCCAACTAAGAATATTGAAGTAGACTATCACTTCAAAAGTGATGCTATTAAGTCCGAGATTCTTCAATTTTGAAATGTGGCTTCTGAAGAACAGCTTTCTAATTTTCTAACTAAATCTCTTCCTTCTAAGAAATTTCGAACTTTAAGGAACAAGCTGTTAATTCCCATAGGAATCAAAGCTTGAGGAGAGAGATCACAGCAAAAGGTTTGTTTAACTAATTTTTTTTAACAGAATTAGTTATTGTCCAGCAGTCCAACTGACTCAGATTTGTTTCCACTGTATTCTTCTCTTCTATAAATACATGGTTTGTGTCTCTTGTGAACTGTATGAGTTCACACTTTGTAATTGATAAAAAGTTGTAGTACTTCTGTTCTCTGGAATGGAACCCTGTGTTTGATTTCAGCTTTCTGTTATTCCATACTTTCATTTATAACTTTTTTTTTTGAATATGCCTTAGTTTGAATAGAATGTTTTCTTTTGGGCAGCATCATTAAAATGGCTGATCATTTTTAAGTTATTTATACAAAATTAAATAACTTTTTCTGGATGATTCACGTCCAAAAAGAAAAATCCTGTTGAGAAATTGAGATCATTGTAAAAATTGTTAAGGAGAACTTATTCCAAGAGAGGCTTGGTCTGTTGAAATTTTAATCAGATACTACACAAAGCATGGTGGGACTCTCCTGAGAGCTATTTACGAGTGAGAAAGAAGAAAGGACCAAACAACAAAGTGTACTGCGTAATATTTGTGAAAGGGTTGGTAGAGTTCTTCTCAATTATGAGACTAAAATTTGAAGCATACTTTGACCATTAATTTTTAGCCTAGTTATCACTAAAGCTCAACTTTTCATAAAAGAATAAAATAGAAAAACAAAGTGAATTGACCCTTTTTTTTAGATACACACATTCTAGTGGGAATTCTAGTGGGAATGGTTATAACTTTATTCTGAACATTAGAACTATGATTCAAAACAAAAACATACTCTCGAAGAAAATAATATATCCATTTTGTATTTGAGGTATTGAGTTACTTCTAAGCGGCGAAGAATCTAAGAATTTCATGAGCAAAGTAGAGTCATAAAAGATGGCCACCGGAAACAAAGAGTTTGAATCAAACCTCGTGTATGATAACATAGATGTGCATCGTTTAATTTCTCATTGAAGAAAGTTATCAGTTTGTTCTTCTGCAAGAGCACACCTCCACTGCCAACTCTCGAGTAGGGATGCAAGTGAGCCGACCCATTATGTCAAGCTTGAGCTTAGCCTAACAGTGCTAGTGGCACTTTGAGTCAATTCGATTGTATTAATTAATCAATTAATTAATCTCAATTTTCATATAATACATAAATTTTAAGTATTCAATACATTTTTAATACTTTTTTTTATCAAATCGAGTTTTCAAGCCAAGGTCGAGCCGGGCATGAGCCTTTATGAGCTCGAGTCAAGCTCGAGCTCGAACTTGAGCAAACCTACACCTCATGAGTCGAGCTTTAGTTTGATGCAGCTCGAGCTCGACTCGACACATTTACACCATATTCCAAAGACATCATAGAGACATCATATTAACGCAAACACTTTACTGAAATTATGTATATCAATTTGAAGTTTCCAACTGAAACACCAACACCTTACCAACATTACAACAAAATGTAGATAAAAGGTCCAAACTGTCAGCTCAGAAGAAGTTTGATGCATTGGACATTTATTTACATAAAATCACATATCATTGAAGGAGTATTAAGATACGTAAAGGGAGCAGAAACTGATTCTTTAAATAGCTGCTTACCAAGATTACAATGTTATTTTTATATTAGTTGTTGATGATAGGAAAAGAAAAACTAAGAAATCAATGAGGGGACAAAATTAGATGCGATCATTTTTTTATGACATCTGATGCAAGAAAACAACTAGGGCCGTCAAAAAAGCTCGTTGTTCGCGAACAGTTCATGTTTGGTTCATCAACGAGTTCATGTTCGATTTGTTCGATAATTAAACGAGACGAACGTGAATAATTTTTTTTTCATTCGGTTTGTTAAATGAACCAAACAAGAGCAGTGATGCGTTCATTCGTGTTTGAATCGTTATTGTTCGAAATAAAAAATAATTATATATAAAAAAATTATGATATTTAAAAAATTAAATTTTATAAACTATAATATATAATAAATTAATAATAATAATATATTAATTTACTGTATTAATAGTATACTAATATAAACATTGAATATTTATATAATATAAATTATATAATTAATATAGTATATTATTTATATATATTAATATTAGGAATGTCAAATTGGCTCGTCGTTCGCGAACAACTCGTGTTCGGCTCGTTCGTTAAGAAATGAACACTAATAGTGACTTCACAAACAATTTCGAATATGAGCTTATTTCAAACAAACTAATTTTCAAACTAACTAAACACGAACACAAGCTCTGTTCGTTCGTGTTCGATTCATCTACACCCCTAAAAACAACAAAGGAAGAAATCAAAATCTGCAGAGGCTAAAAGCCGCATAAACAAAAATGTGTCTGCATCATGTTGGTATTTCTCCAGGCTTATGCCCGTGAGTTGGGTGCTATAGAAAAAAGAAACTATTATTTTTTTGTGGGCTTTTGGCAAGATTTGGAAAAAATATTTTGGTTATTTCTCTCTCTTTTACTTAATTTTATTATATGAATACATAAAGAGCTATTCACGTGCATTGATTCCTCTTCTTAAAAAAAAAAAGATTAATTATTATTTTTTATCTCAGTGTGTGTCACCTCAAAATGTGTGTTGACATCTCGATTTTTACATCAGCTTCTAACAATCAAGGGTCATGTAATATGAGTGTCATTTCGAGGCAATTTTGACGCATCAGTGCAGCCAATTTCTCAAAAAGATGAAATTGGAGAAATTTTGACGATGATTGTGTAATTTGAGTCCAATCTAATCAATGTTGTGTTCAATACTATCAATTTTACCGTACTCCGTTCAATCAGTCACAAAAGATGTTCCAGGAAATTTGGAATATCTTGAAATGGAGAGGTGTGTCTCTTGGAATGAAAATGAGTGTTTCATGGTGTGAAGATGTGTCTCTTGGATTAGTGGGTTGGGGGGAGCGCGGGCGTGTTTGTAAATTTATCTGTTGGTTTTATCTATAAATAAATGTGTAATACTATGGGTATGTAACTCATCTGAAATAATGAATTTGCCGCTCTGCTCTCGAGGATGTAGGCATCTTTGTCAAACTCCGTTAAATCTCTGTGCTCATTCTTTTGGTTTTGTGTCGATTCTTGATTCATATTATTTTGCCCTAAATTTCACAATAATTTGTATCAGAGTATCAGGTTCTAGAGCCGAGGAGATCGGTGCAAGAGGAAGGAAGAATTTTCGGGTGGTTTTGCGACAGTTTCAACGAGGCATTTTGCGATTTGCGGAAGACGGGAAGAGCCGGTGTTCGCAAATCATAGGAGAAGGCCTGTAACGAAAGAATCGCAACAGAGGAGTTCTAATCAGCAGTTCCCGAAGGAGGGCTTTGAGGTAGTTTTGCAGAGCAGTTCACGAAAGGGTTCCATCTGTGCGGCATCTGCAGAGGTTTCCGCGAAGAGGATTACCAGCGAAGGAGGCGTTGAGGAAGAGGATTCGCAACAAAGGTGTTCAGTTCAGAGAAGAGAAGATCTTCGACGCCAGTTGGATTTCGCGAAGGGTTTCGCGGAGGTGTTCAACAGAGGATCGGTCCAGACAAAGCACTCTGCAGTTCGAGGCTTCGGTTACTGTTCGCAGGAGGGGCTTTGGACGCACGGGAGGAATTCGGAGGCTTCAGTGCTTCGCGCAATCTTCAACGCATTTTTTGAATCACGCAGGAGAATGCTTCAGACGTTTAACGAGCAGAGGAACAGCTAGATTATTTCGTAGCGGCGGCGGTTAGAGTTCGCAGGAGAGAGGAGCGCCGGTTACAGGAGTTTGACGGTTGGAATCAGGGAAAGAAGAGAGGAAATTTCTCTTGAATTCGGCGGGAAAAGATTTTGCAGAGGCGGGAAAGGAAAGTTTTTTTTCCTCTAAAGTCCCTCTGGATTTTTAAGGCCGAAGACAGGAAGATTTTCTTTCTTTGGTTCTTTGGTTGTAAGTGAATATTCTTCTGCTGCAGCGACTTCCGGGTTAGCCAGTTTCACGAACCTTCGCGGCATTCGGTGAGGTGGAGTTCGTGAACAAGAGTTCGTGTGCAGTTATCGCGAACAGGAGCATTTGTGAACAGAGGAGTTCGCAAATTTGTTGCAGGAGTTGCGACAAGTGGTGCTTGGCCAGAGGAGTTCGCGAGTTTGTCGCAAGTAGAGTTGAGGCAGGTGCAATTGCGACAGAAGGTGCTCGGCTAGCGAAGTTCTCAAGTTTGTCGCAGAAGGAGTTGCGGCAGGTACATTTGCGACAAGTGGTGTTCGCCAGCGGAGTTCACAAGTTTGTCGCATGAGAAGTTACGGTAGGTGCAGTTGCGACAGGTGGTGCTCTCTAGCGAAGTTCGCAAGTTTATCACGAGAAGAGTTGCGACAGGGGTAGTTGCGACGGGTGGTGTTCAACCAGCGGAATTCGTAAGTTTGTCGCAGGAGAAATCGCTTAGGTGGAGTTCACAAATTTCACGGATTGTTCACAGGAGAAATTGTGACAAGTGGAGTTTGGCTGGTGTCCGTAGTATTTCAGCCAAATTTTTGTGTGTGCAGTAAATGTGCTTCGTGTAAAAAATTTGATTCACGAATCACAGAAAACTGCTGAAAAATTGCTGCAATTGACAGAGGAAATTTCAGATTTATTTGAATTCATTTGTGGTGTGTTTTGTTTCAATACAAGATATGAAAAGTTTAATATATAATTAATTTCAAATGACAATGTCTGGTGCAAAATTCAAGATAATGAAGTTTGATGAAACAAATAACTTCAAATTGTGGCAAATAAGAGTGAAAGATTTGTTCGCACAACAAGAAATTTTGAAGACATTGCGAGCTATGAAACATGATGGTAATATCTATGAACTGTTGGGGAGTACAGTTGTAGGTGGAGTTCACTCTGTCGGATCATATGATGAAAATGCAGTAGAAAAGTTGACCAAGCCAGGTATTTTCAACAAATTCCTGTGTTACTTGAACTTGTTAAATGTTTGCAGTTGCTAGTTGGCATGGTTGCCCAACTCACTTCAGTGTAAGAAACTCCATAATGTATTTCTCCTAAGGGGCTAGATATTCGCAATGTGGTGATTTTTCTTCTAAGGGGCTGAATATTCGCAAGGTGGAAAATTTTTATTCTAAGGGGCTGGATATTTGCAAGGTGGAGATTTTCTCTTAAGGGGCTGGATATTTTCCAAGGTGGAGAATTGTTAGATATGGCTCATATACCAGGAAATTTGAAGTATCTTTAAATAGAGAGGCGTGCCTCCTGGAATGAAAAGGAGAGTTTCTTGGTGTGAAGAGGTGTGTCTCTTGGATTAGTGGGTTGAGGGGAGCGAGGGCGTGTCTGTAAATTTATCTGTGAGTTTTATCTATATATAGATGTGTAATCCTATGGGTATGTAACTCATCTGAAATAGTGAATTCGCCGCTCTGCTCCCGAGGATGTAGGTATCTTTGTCGAACCTCGTTAAATCCCTATGTTCGTTCTTTTGGTTTTGTGTCAATTCTTGATTTGTGTTGTTTCACGCTAAATTTCACAACAGAAGACAACACAATAAAATCTCAATATATTGGATGTAATGAGATAAGTCCCTTTTGAAATTGAATAATATTTTGGGTGGCTTCAAGCACGATCAAAGCATTCAGATCATGATCTATATGACACCACAATCAATGTTTATTTTTGGCGACATGTTTGACATTGTTGAGTTATGGAACTCATATTGAGGTTAACAAATGCGTCAAAATAACTAATGTATCTAAAGCGGACCATGTTTGTTTCAAACTAATTGACTTTGTGAATATTCAAATTTTATTTGGATGTCGCACCGAGAGTTTCAATTTTGCAGATTTTTAAGGATATTCATGAATGTCGATGCAAAATATGAATATGAAGTCGGATTTGTAGGCTTATGTCTGCTTTTGATAAAAGGGCCCCAACCCTCAGGCAATATGTTAGATTTGAATTGTTTTTACTTGATTGCAATAGTTCTTTTTTTTTAAGCACATAAAGGTTTTCATTAGTCCAACACCTCGTTCTTGGCAGACTTGAAGAAAAATTTACTTGATTTATCTCGTCTTATGCTTTGACAAGCTTATGATTTGTCAAAATTTTTTATATTTAAACTCTATCCTAGCTTCACATCTCAACAAATTTGCCTAAAGAAATTTATCTAAATTATCTCTAATTACTTGTTAAAAGAATAAGTACACATTATATCCCATGTCTTTATTTTTTTGGACTTGATGAAGGATACATGCCAATAGCCCAACCCTTGGGCCTATATTGATGAAGAAAGATTCCTTTATTTAGTGCTTTCTGCTTTGTTTGACCTATTGAAAGTAAGTTGCTCCTTCAATTTGACCGTGATGTCAAGATTGGCTTAATGTCTCCCATAATGAGAATTACCTTCTTTGATTGTGTCATGATGAATGGACTTGAGTAGAACAATTATTTCGATTAGAATGACAAAACAAGAGCTATTTCATTACAGCCTTAGCATGCTGAATGAGAATAGCAGTGAATAACTCTATCATAGCTTATTAAGTTTGGTCTTCAGGACCCACTTATGTTGTGGAAACATTTATGTTTTTGTCATTGTTAGATTGATAAAAATTTGGGTTCTTCTATTGTGTCCTTAGCTGGTTGGGTGAAAAGAGCAGTCAACGACTTTGCTAGGTTGGGGCTTGTTGAGTTGAACCTTGATGACTTGCTCGCGTCCTACATTCAAGCAAGAGAGAATATGTGATTCTCCTGCATAACTTGTTGAAGCTTGCATACTTGGGATATTTACTCTCCTAACTTTTGAGATCCAAATTAATTATGGAGATGAACCTCTAGCTTCTAGGATTGTCTCGTTTGAAATTTATTATGCCTTGGCTTCGCCAGGTGAATGCAGCTTTAGCATTGAGATTTCAGTCTAGAAATCAACGACTTTGCTAGACTGGAGCTTGCTGGGTCCAGCCTTTAGGAATTATTCGCATCCTACATTTGAGCAAAAGAGAAATGTGATTCTCCTACGTAATCTGTTGAAGCTTGCATACTTAGGATATGTACTCTCCTAACCCTTGAGATCTCGAAGAATCTTGGAGACGAACCTCTAGCTTCTAGGATTGTCTTGCATACACCTTGTTTAAAATTTATCATGCCTTGGCTTTGTTATGTGAATGCAGCGTTAGCATTGATGATTTGACACCTACTTGGGGATCTCAACATAAACTACAATGTCACCCGGGTAAAATAGATCATGTATCTAATGGGCAATCAAAGTATTTAATGTTTCCAGAGATGTTGATGTTAATCATGATGTCGGCTTGAATATTTGAGGAATAAATATTAATATTTGAAGGTTTTAGCATAAACACAAATTCAACCCCTTATTGAACTCATGCTAATGTGGAGAATATTATAACAACTTAGAAGTGCATTTTTTTGTTACAAAAGAGTTTTAAATTTAGGTATTGAACTCATGTTAAAATGAAGCAACTTCAAATCCTCTTAGAGAGAATTTTGAGCACATCTTTGATTAAGCCAATTTTTGTAATAATTTTTTGAGCATAAACAATTGATTGATGGCATTGGATGGTGACCATATAGAATAATGAGTTAATAGGCTCCATTTGGATATGTCTTCTCAATAATGAAAGTAACATTCTTATTTGTGTTCAAATTTATCACCAATTTTATAGTGGAGAATGATTAGTCTTCTCAGCACCAGGTACACTTCTCTCTTGAATATTTTGTGTTCCTCTTCTTAACTCTAAAAAGTAGATTATGATGGAGTGTAAGGATCTATCATAATTGTATCTTGCTTTGATTTGATGATTTCTCCGCCTGCGAGATTGAATATATTATTTCATTCAATCGTTGTTGATTTATTAGATAGTGAGAAATGACACATTATATCCCGCTAGCATAAATTTAATAGTCTCTTCACCTACAGGGGTAAAGCTGGTTGATGATGAAGCTTCAATCTCCAGATTTATTTTCCCTTTCATCGAGACCTCTCAATGATAGATTCTTGAACATGTGATCCAAGTGGTATGCCTCAATGTTTTGTTCAATTTTTTTCGTAGACAGTAATCATCAAACTTATTTGCCTCTCTGCAGGGACCTTTCGAAAGCAAATGCTTCAAACTTATTTGCCTCTCTGCGGGGACCTTTCGAAAGTAGATGCTTCAGTTTGAAATTCGAATACCACACCCCAATGCTCACCTGTAGAGCTTATCTTTTTGTTAGAAAATTTCACTAGAATATCTTGGCTTTAAGAGCTAAGCATCATCCACCGATGCTCACCATATCATATTTGACATTTTATTGGATTTTTCACGTTAGATTCCAAGATTGAGATCCAAGAGTAATACCTCTATGTTAACCGAATAAGCTTTACTCAAATTTTTTGAGTGATTGAGATAAATAAAAGATGGTTTAACTTTTCATTTATCTGTTATCATATTATTTTTATATTATGATTATAGTGAAAATATAACTATCCAAACATGAAAAGACACTCTCCTCAATTGAACCGCCAAAAATTTGTGGGCTTTTGGCAAGATTAAAAAAAATGATTATTTCTTTTTGTTTATTTAATTTTATATTATATATATATATATATATATATANTATATATATATATAAAGGGATATTTCCTTATTCTTAATTATTCTTTTTTATCTCAATTTATGTTGTCTCCAAATTTGTGTGAACATCTCAATTTTTGTTTTAGCTTCTTGCAAGTGAGGACCCATGCAATATAATTGTCATTTATTAGCAATTTTGACACCTCGAATGCATCGACGTAGTCACGTTTGCAAATGAATAACGTTTGGGCACTTTCAATAACGATTGAAGCAATTTGAGTATAGTTCGAGCAATGTTGTATTCAGCAATGTTATTTTCATAATACTTGGTCGAATCAATCATGGAAGGCTCCTTAAATAATCTCAATGCTCCAGATGCAATGAGGTGGCCCATGTTTTTATCAAGCGATGTTTCAAAAAGTTTCAAGCACGATCGAAGCATTTTAACTATGATTTACATGCAATGTTCATTTTCAGAGACATTTTTGATATCATCAAGTTGTGGAACTTGCATTGAGGTCAACGTTTCTCTGCAACTTTTCATGTAGCTAAAAAGATAATAAATGAAGTCCAGTAGACAGCAAATTCAGAAACACGACATTTACTTGAAAGCTAACAGCTAGAAACAAAACATCATAAAATGTACTAAGACAAAAGAGATATCCAAAATATGAACAATGACACGTACATAAGCCCTTGGTAGCGCTTATATATTGAGATTTTTTAGTAAAAGATTGGGAGAGTGCAACATAATGTTCAAGCACTAGCATCCAAATTCACCGTAAGCAGGCTAATGGAATGATATGATAAGCAGGAAAGAGATATTAACTGCTGGAGTGAAGGAAAGCCAAAAAAAAGAAAAAAAAATGTATTTACATACATACTACACAATACTTATTTACTTACTAGATGATAACTAAACATTTATATTTACATCCATATCACTCAATTCTTTAACATCACATTAAAAATTCCACCATCACTATTTTATCAAAAGAGAAATACATCATTTCATGCATAAATTTATGCACAGAGGTGTTATAAGTGTACTACTGTAAATATCAAACTTTGGGTCTTGGACATGTACATACATAAGAATTGGGTGGTATGTAAGTAAATTTCCCAAGAAAAAGAAAGCCAAAAAATAAGGGTTTTCAAGGATTATATAGTGTAGTGAGCCTTAAAATATAAGTGCAAATGCATGTTCGAGTGCTATTAGGGTCATGTACAAAATTATGATGCATTTTTTAAATGAACAAAAACTGATTCGGACAGCTTATGTAAGGAGATTCATTCGACCAAACAAATAAAATAATTATGTGAAAAGGTTCTCTTCTACAAAAATCTCTCCTCTATACTCCCAACAGAGTATCTATGATCCTCAAAGCTTCTACTATCAGAAAAGATCAAGCCCTAAAACAAGACAGCCTAAAAAATTGTCAATTGCTTGCTAATAAAATATAGTGCAAACTATTAGCATGAGAATATTATCTTGAGAAGAAATTCCTACAATGAATATTCTATTGTATCTTTAGATGGTGCATTCATTCACCTAATATAAATAGAAAAGCTCTCTAGTAAATAGTTCTCAAGTAAATAAGCCGCCAAAATATTTTTCTCCATGTAAAATTAAGATTATTCTTTATTTTGAGCATTTTGTTTCATTATGAAAACTCAAAAGAAAGTTCTTCTGGGCTCTCCTCTAACTCTTACTGGGGCAAACACCATCAAGTACATAAAATAACAAATTTGTGAACATGTTGTCCATTATTGGATGATCAACAACTTCAAACTCTCCACCTTCATCATGTTATTTCAAGTGGGACAAGGAATTACAAGATTGGATTCACCCTTACCTGCTTTTAGAAAAGTAAGATTCCATTACACATATTCTTTTCTCTGGCTTATTTTCATACAAACAGAATGATCCAATAATCTAGGAATATTACAATAGCTTGCTAGGTTGGATGAATTACTATAGTACATACCCTTCACTATTTATCTAAAGATCTAATAGAAATAAAGTGCAGAGTTTATTATTACCAAGTTTCTCTCTAGATTTCATTTGTCACTTTAATATGTCTTAGCAAATTACAAGCTCTAAAATTCTCAACAATATGACTATCTATTATAAGTTGTTCAGGTCATTAGGCATTTGATTCCATCTCCACCAATATCTAATCAAATATCCCTTACTATAGTTTGTTTGGTAGCTATGGTGGTTTTTTATAGTTTTCAAACTATTAGTGAACATATTTATAATAAAAAGACTTTTTCTCCTTTTTTTCTCACAATTTTCAACCTAATCAAAGCAAATATTTGTTATCCTTCCACCACCTAGCATGCATTTGAAATGACTTGGACTATCAATGGTGCTTCCACTTCAATTATGCATGTCTATCACTGTTTCTCTTAAGGATTATGATAGCATGGTTCAACACCCTAAAGCATTAAAGTCAATCCACCATTCCATTTTCTTTAATTTTACAACAATTTTTGCATGTACATTAGTAGTTTTTCTCCTTCCTTGACATGCATTCTCTATCACTTATCGTTATTGCTGATTTTTTATAGAGTCATAAGCTTTCTATGTAATTGATATCCATTCATTGTCTTATTAAAAAAAAAATAACAGTTATGCAACATTTTTATTTTATTAATTATATTTTTTAGGATCTCATATAAGAAAAATAATTAGTGGAAGTATCAAAGCTGGTGATTAGTGAATTTTACTATTTTACAAATGAGATCCTTTTTATATTTTCTTCCACCTTTATTATGCATCCCTTCTATTTTCCTTCAATCTTCAATCTGTGTTAGTGGCATTTTCATTTGGGAGGGACTCCATTACAAAGACTTTGAGACTTTTTACCATCTCACCCTCTCTATCCAAATTAGAATTTAATTAGTGCAAGCTAGACAAGCACCATCAAGTATCTTTCCATCCTTCATGTTTAGTTCTAATGGTATCCAATTTAAATTAGTTTATTTTTATATTTGAGTCCTAGTCATGGCCTTACTCAGTCATGACTTTAATAATTTGTTACTTATTTTAAACACTCAAAGCTATGCAACTATTTTTGCTTAAGAGCAAGTTTGGATTATTGCATGTATTCCACACTCATTAGAAAATTAAAATTCATTTTCTATTGTGATTAAAACTATTTGTGTTGAGAATGCTTAATAATATATAGTCTTGTGTTTTTGGGTGCCTCTACGCTTGGTAGTGACATGAGTGCATTAACATTGTGTGTGGGATTACTGATAGATGACACCCCATTTCTAGATTCTCTGTCCCCTAGCTCAATATATGATAGAGATGCTAGCACCTAGGTATTGGTCAACAACATGGTTGTGTGGGTCCTTATTGGCTAAACTTCATCAATTTTCTCTTGTTAGCTTGTTCCACACATATGCCCTGCAAAGTACAACAAATTTGCCTTCCTCAAGTATAAAATTAGCATATGTAGGAAGCAAAACATGTGATTCAAAGCATAAAACATTGCAATTTGATTTCACATCAATTCTCTCAAAATTACATTTTACTTGCCCTTAGGTAATCTCATGTCTAAACTTAGGGTTTGTTGAAAGTTTTATTATCTCTCATTTTAGCAATTTCTTATTCTTCAATCATATTATATAATCTCTAATCTAAATATGCAAATATCATCAATAAATTAGATTTTCATTAATTTGTAGTAATTTAAAATTGTTTTACTTCTCTCTTTCCCTAGCATAATGAATCTTAAAGCTCTTAATCAAGTTTGACTAAAAATATATTCATTAATCAAATTCAGATTTTAAGTTAATTAGCTTATCAGTCAAATCACCAAAAAAATTTTTAATCTTCTCTTGAATATAATATCTCGGAGTTTCATTAGAAAATTTTAGAGTTTTATAAATCTAGAAAACAAATTAGACTCTAACTTTTGATTTAAATGCTTAACCTCAAACATCTTTTGAATAACTCCATGATCTTCTATCTTTTGAATTTGCGTCTTTAAAAAAATAATCCTTTTATTTTTTTTATTTTTCTTTTCTTTTCCACTGAGAAGTACTATATATGATAAATTGAATACGTATTTTATTGATTTGAATTTCTAATCTCCATTGAACTGATAATTTTTAATTACTTATTAATTTGCATTAAAAAATATTTTAATTCATTCAAAAACTTTGTTTCAGTTAAAGTATTTGAGTTAAAAATTATAAACTTATATGTATTTGACTAATTAATTATATTTACAATATCTATTTTTTAAGTGATTTAGACTCCTTGTGCAAAATGAAAANAACAAATTTGCCTTCCTCAAGTATAAAATTAGCATATGTAGGAAGCAAAACATGTGATTCAAAGCATAAAACTTTACAATTTATTTTCACATAAGTTCTCTCAAAATTACAATTTACTTGCCCTTGGTAATCTCATGTCTAAACTTAAGGTTGTTGAAAGTTTTATTATCTCTCATTTTAGGAATTTCTTATTCTTCAATAATATTATAGAATCTCTAATCAAAATATGCAAGTATCATCAATAAATTAGATTTTCATTAATTTGTAGTAATTTAAAATTTCTTTAATTCTCTCTTTCCCTAGCATAATGAATCTTAAAGCTCCTAATCAAGTTTGACTAAAAATATATTCATTAATCAAAGTCAAATTTTAAGTTAATTAGCTTATCAGTCAAATTACCAAAAATTTTTTAATTTTCTCTTGAATATAATATCTCAGAGTTTCATTAGAAAATTTTAGAGTTTTATAAATCTAGAAAAAAATAAGACTCTAACTTTTGATTTTAATGCTTAACCTCAAACATCTTTCGAATAACTCCACAAATATTTTAATTCATTCAAAAATTTTGTTTCAGTTAAAGTATTTGAGTTAAAAATTATAAACTTATACATCTTTGACTAGTTAATTATATTTACAATATCTATTTTTTTTAAGTGATTAAGACTCCTTGTGCAAAATGAAAGAGTAATTGTAAAAAGGAGTAGAATTAATTATTAAATTAACTTTAAATCTAATTTTTAAAATGAATATTTGCATTAATTTTTAATTTATTATATAAGTATTATTAAATTATAGGGTATCCTTTTATGATTCACTGTTGCAAGTAGAGTATAAGGTATATGTATGTAAATGAATTTATAGGAAACTAAAAATCTATATTTCTTACCCCCCACCCCTGCATGTTTTCTATCATGTGCATTCCAAATGAGGAATTTCAATAATTGAACAAGGAATATCGTGTGTAAGAGGGAATTTGCATGACTAGAATTATATAACAATTATATTAAGTGATAGTATAAATACTATAATTAATCATATAAATGTTACATCATAAAATTACTAAAACAAGTTAACTAAATATAAGTGATAACTACCATATCACATGAAAATATAAAAATAAAGTAGTTCTAAGCACTAAGTTTAATAGGTTAGCACATAAGTAAACCAAAAACAAAATTTAAAAAGACATATCAAAATTTCAAACACTACAAAAATTTCTACAAAGTGCATATTAAATCATAAAAACAGATATAAGTGCCCAAACCACTACATTTGTTCATAAAAATCCATAAATCAACACAAGTAGGATTACAGTCCAAAAAAATAACAATATAGAAATTACTATAATCATGCATCCTCTCCAATATCATTCTCCTCCTCGCCCTCCTCTACAGGTTAGACAAACTTATCAGAAAGCTCAAATGTTTGAACTACTAGAAATTGCATAGGATTAGGGCTGATATTTTTCTGCTCCCTCTGGTACAACTTTTGCTCAATAGTAAAGTACTAGTGCAAATAATCAAATTAGTGTTTGTGTTTGAAAGCATAGTGGTTCAAGTGCTCAAGTGATGCATCTTCCCCTGCATGATAGCTAAATCTTGCAAGAGATTGTCAAGGTGATAAAAAATGGAAGAAATCTATGTCGCGGGCCTCATAAAGACCAGGGGCAACCTGAAAGGGCCCTATCCTCTCTTAAATGTGAAAACATTTTCATACAAAAAAAAGTATCAACTTTGTCATAGACTTCATAAAATGCAAGTGCTTTAACCAACTTTCTTCTTTAAATCTTGCCTCAATACGCAAGGCAAAGATAATATAATGATGCTCTAATTCTATTGTGGTTTATACTATAATAATGTTTTGAATAGAATTATAAACGACAAACACTATTGATATGTACAAAAGCAGCTTAAATAATTTTACTTGTGAACCTTTTTATGGATGAAATTAGACTTTGAAATAAGATATTTTTGTAATTTTCTTGCAGGTACAATATGTAGTAGAAGTGGAACGAAGTAGAGAAGAAACAGAACAAAGTGGAGGTGACATAAATCTAAGAGAGCACCAAGTGACTGGAGCCTAGGTGCCAGCCTTTGGGCGCAGGTGTTGCACTTAAGCGCCTTGGCGCCACACACTTGAGTGCATAAAGTGCTAGTCTCTACCTGAGCATATAGAGGGCTTGGCGCCTAGACGTCAACAACTGTTGGACAGTTTTTTCAGCAGTTCTCCCCATGATGTGGTGAGTTATTTAGAGGGCAGTTCTAAAAGGGCATGGAGAAAAGTATATTGAGAAGAGGAAAAAAGGAGCATTAGAGGATTTCTATAGAAGAGAATTAGGGCTCTTACTTAGAGAATTTGGTGAGAATTCAGAGATTTTATTGTATGGAGATTACATCGGCACTGTAGTAAAGGTTTGGAAAAGCATAGGAGAGCATTCTCAGAGCATTGTAAAGAGGAAGAAGCTAAGTAATGTGCTTTTCTTATACCGTACTTTTGTAAAGCACAATTACCTAGTGGATTTACTTTATTTTAATGATGTTTTGCAGTGTGTTATATATGCTTAGTGAGTATTCTTTTCACCTTTATCTTACAAGGAGTATGTTAGTTGTATAGGAATGGTAGAATGTTTTAAAATTGACTTTTCATCTGTAATATGATGAGTATTCCTCTATGCTTCATTTACCTTTCATTATGACCAAATGATTATTTAACACATATTGTGATCCATGATAACTCGGAAGAGCTTTGGAACAACAATAAGAATATTCACATTGAACTGTAGGTTATGAAGCAAATTAAACTATAGGAAGATGCAAATACATATGGAAATAGTCTTTGATGGGTTGAAATTGGGGTTTAAGGAATTAAAACCAGTTTAACTAAGCTTCTTTATGCACTTGGGAGAGAGTAAAATAGAAAATTGCTTATATTTTTCATTAACCATAATCACAATTTCGAGTATTGGTTTTGCTATACACTACATATATTATTGCAAGAAAGGGTAGTTTTTGTATCTTAATTTTCACCACTTTAAATATATGTAGTAGGATTTCTATAGGAGTAAATTTTAAATTGTAGGTTGTCATTCTTTAGAATTAATTAGCAACACTAAAAAAACCAACTTTACTTCCAGGCTACGACTCATTTCAGTAAGCTAGAACTTCACTTAAGACTTTAACTGACTCGCTCTCTGTGGGATAGATATTGTGGACTTATAAATCCGATATTACTTATGCGACACATATACTTGAGTGAAACCCCAGTGTGTAAGTGCACCTGAGCTGGGAAGAGTATCAAGTTTTTGACGTCATTGTCGGGGAAGCGACAATGCATTTAACTGAGGAGAATTTTAGTTAATCAATTAGACTTAGATTTGGAAAATCATATTATAGTTTAATTGTCGTTTGTTGGTTTGAAAAAGAAAGAAAAAAAAATTATTATTATTGTGTTTATTTAGTGTGTTTAATTGATAAATTTACTAATTGAGTCTTTAGTTAGTGATGTATAGTGCAGAACCTGCAGTACTTGTATCTTACAATTTAGAACTAGAGAGGACTATTAGGAAAATTAGAAAACAAAAAAGATTTCACAAACTTGTAGAAGAAATGATGAATATTCAACAAAATAATTTAGATAATCAAATATCAATTAATGAAATTCATAACGTGCATAAACTATTAAGTGATTACGTTGATCCTAAAACAGATGAAATTCACTTAAGTATTCATACTCCTACCGTATATGCTAACACATTTGAATTGAAACATACTATTATTCAAATGATGTAGAACAACTAATTTGGGGGAACCCCGTCCAAGTATCCAAATTTACACTTAGAAATTGTTCTAGAACTTTGCACTTCATTTCGTTATAACAGAATAAGTCTGGTTTAATGACTTGATCTGAGCTTGATTTGAATTGGATTTGACTAAGTTTGAAAGTAAGTCTGATTTAATGACTTGATCTGAGCTTGATTTGACTTGAATTTGACTAAATTAGATAACATTGGGTTGACTGTAAGTTTTCTAAAATCGAAGTTTTGGATGAGTTTTTATTGATGCTTGAATATTTTTTCCTCAAAAGGTCGTCTCGAAATATGTCATATTTCAAGATTTGTGCCTAATGATAAAGATTTGTTGGAGATGGATTAGATATATAAATAGATATAAACAAGGTAGCGCCTAAGTTACTACGAAAAAAATTCTTATAGATTTTATACTTTATTCCCGTTTTTCTTAAATTAAACATCTAAAATTTTAAAATTTCTATATTTCAAAAACAAGTCCGTTACTCTTTCCCCTAATTACATCTTAAATTAAAATTTAATAAAGCTTAAATCAGTCAAATTTAAAAAAAATAATTTTCATGATAAAAATTTGTTTGGTTTGGATTTTGAGTCTTTTAGTTAAATAAATTGATTGAAATAAGATTTTAAAAATAAATATTAGTGTTGAAATTAAAATTAAAATATATCACTTAGTAAATAATTAATTTGCATTTTTATTCAATAAATAGATTATTAATTTTACATATTAAATCATAATTAGTAAATTATTGTTCAACAATTATTATTTTTTTAACAAACTAAATTAGTTATTAAAAGCAATGGAAGATTAAAAAGAATATCTCTCCTTTATTCAAGAGGTCATAATTTAAATAATTTTTGATACGCCACCAACAAATTATCATAACCCAGCACGAATCTCGATGCAATATTTTGAGCACGAACATTCAAACTTTGATTACGAGTCATCCGGAACTCCGATTTCAGCAAAATTATAGTCAAACTGATTGGCTCGATGAAACGGACCTAATGATATAAAAGTTAGTCCAATCCGAGTCAAATCAGGCTCGGATCAAGTCATTAAACCACTACTACATGATTTTCGGAGGCATTTGAAAGGTCAAACAGATGTCGAATCTAGCGAGTTCATAGTCGAATCGAGCATCTCGAAAAGACGAATCCAACGAGCCCAAGATTACTCAATTCCGACATCGTTAAGGCGATCAAATGTCCATCAAATGTCATCTGATCAAGGGAAGCTCTCCGGACCGTCCGATCAAAATGGTTCATATTCCTGTATTAATTGCACTCAAAACACTATAAATAGAACCTCACCCCTCACATGAAGGGGATGCTTAAGAGAGAACTTGAGGCTTTGAGAAGGAGTTCAAGTTCAAGATCATCCTCGCCATCGTCGACAACGACCGTCAACCACCGCNGATTTTATACTTTATTCCCGTTTTTCTTAAATTAAACATCTAAAATTTTAAAATTTCTATATTTCAAAAACAGGTCTGTTGATCTTTCCCCTAATTACATCTTAAATTAAAATTTAATAAAGTTTAAATCAGTCAAATTTTAAAAAATAATTTTCATGATAAAAAGTTGTTTGGTTTGGATGTTGATTCTTTTAGTTAAATAAATTGATTGAAAAGATTTTAATAATAAATATTAGTGTTGAAATTAAAATATATCACTTAGTAAATAATTAATTTGCATTGTTATTCAATAAACAGATTATTAATTTTACATATTAAATCATAATTAGTAAATTATTGTTCAACAATTTTTATTTTTTTAACAAACTAAATTAGTTATTAAAAGCAATGGAAGATTAAAAAAAATATCTCTCCTTCATTCAAGACATCATAATTTAAATAATTTTAATTTAGTAATTTATTAAATATTAATCAACACAATCAATAATATTTATAAAAAACACTAATTAAAGATTTGTTAAATTTTTTAGATATTTTTTAATCATAATCAATGTAACATAACATTGAAATTAATTATCAATATGTAATTTATAAAATTATTTAAAATATATCTAATACTTTAGTTTTAAATTTAATTTTTATAACACCTAACTTCTTTTAATCACATAAAACCTATCACCATTTAAAATTTTAAAAGATGAAGTGCACCTTTTCATGTACAGGTCATAAAAGGTGAGTTGGGGGTTAAGCATGTAAATACATATGAATTAAATAGTATGCTATGTAGCACAAATATTTCTAAAAAGAGGCTGTATCTGTGTCGAATACATATCAAACATCGGTACTTTTTTGAAACTATTAAATATGTTTGAATTTTTTTTTAAGGGCGGACACATCCAGGACACATCAGTACTGCATTAGACGCGTGTTTAACACTATTTCGAGAAAAAAGAAACAAATTATAAATATACGTATAGCCTTAATTATATCTCATAATCAAACTTGTCCCATCTCTCGCCATGTTGTAATTCTTTCTAACATTCATCAAAATCAAACATTGAAGATGCATTCAGTATTCATCGAAGTAAAACACTAATAATTATCTCTTTGAAATCATAATTTTTTTTAAATTTTAGTATATCAGTTGGATTATAAGTTGGATGAACTATATGAAATATTATATCTAATTTTAACAATTAATTTTTAATAGTATAAGATTTTATAATATAAATTAAATTTTATTCCCTATAGTTTATTTTGTGATAATTTTACTAAAAATAATAAAAAAATATTTCTTTTATATTAATAATTAATTAAATATAAGTGTCCCAGTCTAATTTTTTTTCAATTCTTTTTTGAGCCCGGAGAGTTCTGCACCCTGGAACCCTGAACCGTTTTCGTTTGCTGTGCCTTCGTAGATTACTCGGTCCCTGCTCGGTTGGCCCGACTGAAATGATGCTACCAGCGGCGGGATCGGTGGCGGTACCGCCGCAGCAGAATACGCAAGATCCCGTAGGCATATCCACGGAGGCTCCTCCGAAGCAGGTGGCTACAGCGATGGAAAGGCTATCGCGCGCTGCCCGCCTCATTGCGGACATCAGAATCGGCGCGGACCGCCTCCTCGAAGCGCTATTCCTCACAGCGGAGTCTCCTCACCAATCCAATAAGACCATCCACTTTATCCTCAAAGAAGAGTCTGCAATGCGTAAGCACTTCCAGGATCTTCGCTCCCTAGGTAATTTCTTCTCTCTTTGCCAGACCATCTCTCTCTTCAAGTAGTTTTGATTACGTTTGTTTCGACATTATTTTGTGATAAGTGATGGAAAGTGAAGGATAAACATAGAGTGAGATTGTAAGCATGTTCCGGTGGTTGTTGATTTATGCTCATGTTGGTTGGGTTTGTCAAGGGTTTTGCTTTTAGGTTTTTAATCGGTTCTGTGCATTTGATTGAACTCGTGCTCTTAAAGAGCTTTCCTGTCGAGGTTATGGAGTTATGTTTTCGCTGGTATATGCAACTCATTACATATCTTGCATCTAGGGCTGTCGTGTTCGGCTCGTTCGAAATCAGCTCGTGTTTGAAATCGGCTCGTGTTTGAAATGACTCGTGAACAGTGTGTTCGTGTTCGGCTCGAAAATGATATCCGTGTACGTGTTCGGCTCGAAATTGGCTCGTTATAATATAAAATTATTATAAAATTTTATTTTTTTTAAAAAAATCATAATTTTTTTTAAAAAACTGTTTGTGCTAATAAATTAATTCCAAACAAATTTGAAGAATAAATTCCAAGAAAAAATTTGCAAACAAAATTTTACAAAGTACAAACTTCATTACAAATTTTACAATTTACAAATTAAACAAACATATGAAAATTTAGAAAATACAAACTTTTACAAAAACTTAATACAAATTTACAAAACTTTACACAAAGAATATTAATTCTTTTTTTTTACAAAATTTTACAAAATAAAAACTTATGTATTAATTTTACAAATTTACAAAAATATTATGACGTTTATTCACAATTTTCTCCAGTCAACAGTTTCTTCAAATTGGGATCCATCTTGAGTAGGGCTGTCAAATTGGCTTCAGATTAGAGCATGTTTGCCAATTTTCTTTGAAGAGTTAAGTTCTCTGCTAAGTATGTATGTGGTTTTCACCTGTAAACCAATGCACGATAGCCTCTGGTGAGCAAAAACACGAGTTCAAAAAAAGTACCAAGTGCTTTCCATATGAAAATACTTCTTACTGCCTCAAACCAAGTGCTTTGCATACAAAAATAATAAAGTACCAAGTGCTTCGCATGTAATTATTCCTTTTTTGTTAAAGACTGTTTCTCACCAAAAAAATAAAAATTCTAAAACAGTAGTTGTGGCCAAGTAGATATGTGACGAGAATTGTAATAGAAACATATGAAAATACTGCCTACTGCCTCAAACCAACCATTAATCATGTGGCTTCGAAATGAGGCCAAGGTTTTCCCATGGAATCAGTCAGACCATTCACTGGATCAGAACTAAAAATGCCATCAGCTTCTTCATAGGATGGAGGTGGAGCTATATCCGGTTTAATAAGTGAAGCAGCAAGCAGGAGATGAAGATACTGAAATCATCTGTTAGTGCAACATGCAAATTGAATTGCCAAAAGAAACATTATGGGTTATAAAATGCTCACCAATCCCCTGAAACAATTCTCACCAATTCCTCCCTGAAACCCAATCAAGTTTAAGAAGCTTATGTACATATATGCAATTTCTTGCTACTGTAATCTGTTAGCAACTAAGCAACCATATTACTACAAATTTTGAACTAAAAAATAATAATCTCCAAGAATCAGAGCAAGATAAGATGAAGTAGACTAGAGTTCTAGATATCTCGGGTGGAAGGCACCAACATTCTCAAACTAATCCAACTTTAAAATAAAAATGGTATTTTCATGACAATGCTGGAAAACAGAACGCTAAAGCATTTAAGAAAATCCAACAATCCAACACGTGGTCTCTAAAGATAAATAGGGGACATGAAAGAAATATCATTTAAAATGTAATTTCCATAATATTCAATATATGTGCACAACAGCAAACTTGTGTTGCCATCCAAAAATGAAACAATACTCTTATCTTAAAATGGTTGCAAACTTGTGTTCCCATCCAAAATTAAGAGTAAGAATAATCATTTATGGTATCTTTTCATATTCTTATTCTAAAATGGTAATAAAGTTACAGAATTAGTATCAACAATTATGTTCTTCTTGTAAGAATTATGTTCTTCTTCAAGAATACCAAAATAACAATATGACAAACTCATAAATGTGAAGACAAATCAATTATTATTGAGCAAAATTTGTAATTAGGGAACTCATTGCAACTGAATAAGCTACGTTGGAAGCTCATCTTTAAAACATAAAGACACATTTCAAATATACATCAAATGGAAGCTCATTTTTAAAAAAACAAAGCTAGTCATTAAAACAACCCAAAAAAAAGAGTGGTCGACACATAAAGACTCAAAACATGTAGTCATTTCTCAACTTATAACTATTGGAGAGCATCAGGTAGTCATTTCTCAATTTATGCACAACAAGAGTCAAAATAGCAAGTCACAAGAGCTTTCAAATCTTCCCCATGCATACCATTTATAGTAAAAGAATGACAGCTCATTTCACATGCATACCCGAGATGTCATTCTAAATCAATAAAACCTTCAACAGAAGAGCAGATTCAGCAGAATATAATACATAATGACATAAATCTAAAAGTGTCATTCACTCTTTAACAATAGAACATATTCAACAGTAAAACAGATTCAACAGAATATAATACAGATTCAGCAGTATACACATAAATCTAAAAGTGTGGACCTCACTAAATACAAAAGCCCTGATTTCAACAGAAGCCAACAGTGCCGAGAAGCAGAAATTTAGCATTCGAGTATTTACAGAACTTTAATTCAAGGCTGATCTACATAACTTGATTATAAACTCAAGTATTCATCCTCCACAACAGTTGGAAAACTTATGCCACATAATGATTCTCCACAATATGACAAATTTATTCCACATCAAGTAGTCATTTCTCAACTTATGCCACATCACAACACAATAGCCGAGCATCAAACAACCATTTCTAAACTTATGCACAGCAAGAGTCATAACGACAAGTCACAAGCGCTTTCAAATCTTCCCCAAACCAACAAAATTATAATTTTGAACGATTATCCAAGTTCAGGTGTTAAACATGTAAAATATAAGAATACGCTGCATATCTAATGACAATTTTGAAACCATATTGAACCAAATGTAAATTTTTCCAACATATTTTCAACACAACATCACATATTTTTTTGCAAATTTACACACATACCGGTCGAAGAATGTCAGCTCATTCCTCATGCATCCCAAGATTAGCATACTGAATGACTAAAGCCTACAACAATAGTAGAATATAATGCATAAAAAAAGAAAGTAGGGACTAAATATTAGCCTAAATATAAAGACAGATGATTCGTACCACATCTGAACAATATAACGAAGAAACCACTAAATCAGATTTTACATACACCTAAATCTAAATGTGTCGGCCTCACTTAATCAAAAAGCCCTAATTATGTAATGAAAATCTAAATAAATCTAAATAAATCTAACATTATAATGAAAAATTCACTAAATCTAAATAAATCTTCTACAAACCCTAAGTTCACTAAAAAATCTAAATAAATCTAAAAGAAATTTAAGAAGTTTAACACAAGAGGCATACCTAAAGATAAAAATGAAATATTACTGAAAAGATACTCAAAGATAACACCTAGGTCTCCAAACAAACAACCGTGCAAGACTATCGAGCAAACAAGCAAGAATACCAATCAATCGAGCCAACAATGTCGAGAAGGAGAAGTAGAGATTAGATAGAAGAGCATAGACGACAAGCCCTAAGCTGTCGCGGCCAGAGGGAGAGGGAGACGACGCCGAACAAACGAGAGAAGTTTCTAGAGCCGAATGACAGAATGAGAACCAGTTAGGGTTTTTTCGTAAGGATTATATATTTAAAAATATTTTATTTATTTAATTTTCTTAACTTTGTTTTATATAATCAATATTGAAATATTATTATTAGTAAATTATTATATATTATAATTTAANTTTCGAGCCAATTCGAGCCGAACACGAGCGAACAAACTTTTGTTCGTGTTCGGCTCGTTTACATTTCGAGCTTAAAAATTTGTTCGTGTTCGGCTCGTTAGGCTTAACGAACGAGCCGAACACGAGCTACTTAACGAGCTGAACACGAGCTGTTTGCGAACAACGAACCAAATTGACAGCCCTACTTGCATCATGTATAACAGAGAGGCAACGACTTATTTTTCTCCGTTGCAAGTTATTCATTTCCTGAAACTTTTGGCCTGGAGTCTTACTTCATCTTGCTTTGCAACAAAGTAGACATCCTTTAATGTTGTCCCTGTATAGATATTGGTATCTTTTGCGTCAATGTATAATTTTCTTTCCTGGTTAACCCCAGCAAAATTAGAAATTGCTTGTCCGGAATTGTGAGACCAGTTCTTGGCAGCAAAGTTATGATGAATGAGGAGTTCCAGATAGTCAGTGGCCCTAGAATTTCATGGTTTTTAAATCGCACCTGCTATGTGAAGATAGCATGGGGCTATTTATGACAGAAAAGGAAAATAAAAAGATGCATTTGTACTTCTACTCTTGTAATATACTAAATATTGTTACTTTATTGTTCAAATTTAAAATGTAACTTGCTGAATTTTTTCCCATTTATTGCTCCAATGTGATGAGGATGGTTCACTATTGGATGAGGCTAGAGAATCAATCTTGCTTTATCATGCTAACTTGTTAAGAATTTGTTTTAGCTCGTTAGCTACGGCTATTCTATATTATTTGTTGTCCTTGTTAAATCTTAGATGTTTTCTATGTATATTCAATAAAATTTTTTGCTTTCTGTACACCTTAGATGCTCAGTGCAACTAAAAAATGGGAAAAAATCTTCAGATGAGATAGATTTCTGAAGAGCTAGTGATTGCACTCATTGTGGGGATTAATCATTGCTGTTGCTACCTAATTTCACTTTTGAGGGTTCTTTTCTTGTGTCTAGCAATAGCACAATAAACTAGATTTTTCCTTACAAAACTTATCCCTTTGACTAACCAAGAGAGCAGGGGGGTGATCTGGAATCATCTATATGGTGGTCTACATTTGGCTCTCCACTTAGCAATGCTAGTTTTTGATTTTCCTACTTCCTCCATTGGATAACCCTCCAAGTCTCTATTTTCCGTTTGTATTTTAAATTTGATGGATAAAATAAAAGTGCCTGAAAAGTATTAAGTGATAAGAAAATATCATCAAGAATTAAAGAGAAATTTTATAAAATTGCAATTTGGCTAGCTATGTTATATGGATCTAAGTGCTGGTTGGTAAAAGTGTGATTGCTTGCTAAGTTCGATGTGGCCGAAGTGGGAATGTTAAGATAGAACATGTGACAAAATGGAAATGATAAACTATGAAATGATTATAATGTAGGGATGATTGAAATACAATCTCTTTAAAGTAGTTACAACAACACAACAAAAACCAGCATTTATCCACTACGTGGCGTTCTCTTTAAACTAGTTAGTTGAAATATAAATTGATGGTGTGGATATGTACAATAAAAGATGAAATGGTAGATGAAATTAGTGTCAAATGATTATGAGTAAAAATAGGTTGATCTAAGGTATCATGGATAAAATCCATTCAAGAAGATTCATAAAGATAGATTTAACACGTCATGCAACGCTTAATGAGGACAAATGAAATCAAGGATTTATATAGCTAACACAAATATTCAGTATAAGGCTAATGCGATGATATGAAGATGTGCCATGGGGAGAATTTGAGGAGACTACGATAACAAGAGTTCGTTCAATTTCCACACTATCATGACCCTTGGACATTTTTTTCTTAAGTCCCACTTTTAAGAAACACAGGTAGTTTTTGACAACAATGAAAATCAATATGAATAATAAAATCAGCATACCAAAATTAGAGGCTTACTATTGTGCAGCATGCCATGAAGATTGTTTTGGTAAACCTCTCTAGGAGTGAATTTTGTTGGATATAGATTGAAAAAATAATCATTTTCGGAAACAATTATATCATGGTACTAGTGGATAGAAAATAGTGACCCTCGCACTATATACATTTTCTAAGATTGTAGGATACTTTCTACTTTTGAGTTAGAGATCTGTCTAAACAAATATAGATGTTTTCAAAACTTGTCAATAATAACACGTTAGTGTACATTTTAGTGAAAAATATGCATGCATACAACAATAAAGAATTTTAGATGGCCGTACATTATTATTGTATGATTTATACAGTGCAACCTTACCTTAAAAGGATCAAAGTTTTAAGCTCAGCATGCCATGATTCAAAAAGCTGGTTTGTGAAGAGTTGAGAAGTAAATTCTTTTTCTTAAAAATTTCGTTGTTTCTTTGTCATCTTAAGCCAGCCCACACATGCCCACATTTAAAAAAGAAAGAGTGGAATTAGTTGTGGAGAGATTGTTATTATGTTAAAAGAAACCAACATACCTGTTATTGTGTTGCTAGTGATTTTTCTATTTTATAAAACTTTTTTATTTTTATTGCTAGGAAAACAATTGGAAGACTCTGGAGTTTTGAATGGATCTGTTAAATTACGAGGTAACTCATGGGGTTTACATATGCCCCTTGTTTGTCCGGATGGTGCTGTTGTAGCGTATGCATGGAAACGTCAACTTGCTGGCCAAGCTGGTGCATCTGCAGTTGATAGAACCAGGTATCTTGATAGTTCTTTTATGGAAAGTAACTTAAATTTTATGTATGTGATTGACAAGCTTTATACTATTTTATAAATATGAACTCAGTTTCAATTTCTAATGTGCTTTTTTATTCAACTTATTTCAGTTATTATTCAATGAAATTCTAGTATATTCACTCCCAAAACTTGTAGAAAAGTAATTATGGAATTTGTAAGAAGTTTTGCGTCCTCGACGCCTTTAGTTGCATTGGCACTTTTGTATGCCGTTGTCATGAAATAATAAATGCAACACTAAACTGTATGTATGCACCTATATCAGCTATGTTTAGGTCGATCCAGCATTCAACTCACCTAATGGACTTTAGAAGTGATTAGCTTGGTAAGTCACCCTTCATTCTGAAGAATTTTCCTACTCGTCCAGGGCACTTGCCTGTTTAATATTGGTTCCCTTCAGGCTTTCTTGAGGTTCCTGCCAGGAGTACTCGTAAAGCACTCACCCACAGTTCTTGTCTAGCAAACATCTGACAACCTGACTTACTACACAAACTACATTGAGACAAATCTTGTGCTTTTCTTTTATGTACTGTTGACATGGCCAATGCCTGTATTAGTGTAATAATCAGTATAAATAATTTTTTTTAAAGTTTTTTTGTATCTGATATGTCGGTTCTATCATAGCTGTCAGTGGTTTCTATTTAGGAGGCAAACATCTCATTTGAGTTGATTCAAACAAGAGTGAGAGAGAACGAGAAAGAGACAGAGTGAAGGAGGAGCAGCAGGAGGCCTCGTAGCATGGGCCTGCTTGCGTGCATCTAAGGCAAGGAAGATTTTGCTAGCTTAGGCGGAGGCACCGAGCGGCTTCATATTTAGGAGACACATGCTCCTCCTATATGAAGGAGGTGAAGGAGCCGCGGCTTCAAGCCGGAAAGGAGCACACGTGACTTTTTCATGCGGAAGGGATGATTGAGCAAACCAAGCATGCACAAAGGGTTTCATTGCATGTAGGAGAAAGTGTCGAGGGCTTCTTGTGCGAAAGGAGTGGCTGACGTTGAGTGGCTGCTGCGTGCTGGGGAAACCGAGGGCTTAGTGTAGGAGAGAGGTTGAACCGAGCGTATAAAGCAAACGTTAATGTTTTTGTTTTAATTATAAAAGATAATTAATTAATTAATTTGATTTTGTTAGTTTATGTTAATTCTTATGAATTAATAACAGGGATTAAGTTGACAAGCAATCAATTAAAGACAATGAGAGAATATAATCGATCAGTCAAACAACTTTTATTAGGTGAGTTTAAGCTTTATTTATCTAATTTATTAAATATGTATATTTCAATTTAAAGATTTTTGCTTTAAAGTTAAGTTTTAAATGAATAATATCAGAATTGGTAGATTTGAAGTAATGTAAAATCAAAGGAAGATTTCAAGTAGAACAAAGATAAAAGATAAGATTATGATGAGTAATTATGTTCTTAAATTGTAGTAATTTTTCTCACGTATGAATGTATATTCTTGCTTTTTAATTTTTTCTCATTTATGCTTTATACAATAATATTTAAACTATAGCTAAGTCTTCATATTGTTTTATATGAAGCATGCATGTTGACTATTTTGCATAAATAATAATACAATAGTTTTTTTAGATGTCATATTATTACATGACCTGTAGACTATAGTAGAAGTGCATATATTAGATTATTACATGATCTTTAGATTCTAGTAAAAGTTCATTTATTCATTGATAGATAAATATAAGATGTCTAATAAGAAAATAATGCATGTTTTAAAGAATGAAATGACAATCTTGTTTGCATGAATGCTTGTATGTGCATGCTAAGATGAGTTTACTCTCTTATGATACTTGCAAGAGATGCTAATGTTCCCGCACATGTAAATGTTTTTATCATCTCAGAAAATTGTAAAATTTAGAACACTAACCGCTGTGTCGATGGAAGAGTATTGGTCAAGGGTAAGTAGATACTCTACCACCCCAGACAAGTATGAAATTTCAATCACAACGACTGGGCTGACGGGAGAGGTCAGTCAGGAGCGAGTAGACACTTTTTCACCTCAGACAATTGTGTAATTTAGATCACGAACAACTATACCGATGTTTTAATATCAATCACACATGTTTTAGGTTATATTTGATAGTAATTCTAAGACATGTAAAAGTTAATAGTTTGGAGTCTATTAAGCATTTGTTTAGGGTTGCTATAGTTATTTGATGAAGCAACAATGCGCCGACTACATAACAATTGCAGAAGAAGCTGTTGCAGGGAAATTGCTGTGGGTGAAACTGTGTTTGTTTGTTCGTTCAACTATGTAACAACTGTGCTACAACTGTTTTTGAAAAAAAAAACTGATTGCTCTTCTACATATTGTATATGTAAGTTAACATTTTTCAGAATTAACACAGTCATAACAACACATGAAATTCAGAAAGTTTGAAAAACTCACAAGTTCAATATATTACATAAAAAATTATACATCACAAAACACTAAGGGAAAAAAATTAAAATTATAATATCAATTAGTTATTTTCTTGCAATATTAGTTTTAAAATCAAAACGGTAAATTATATTGGAAAACTTGCTTTCTAAAGCTATTTTATTTCTTGAACTAATATTTCCTACCAAGCTAGAGTTTATTAAACAAAAATAGATTTTTATTAATGTTGCAACGATGTATTTACAATAACAAAAAAAGTATCAAGAACAATTATAATACATAGATAAAGTTAAAAATAAAAGCGAGATCTCAGGGTCAGTAAAAATAAAGCTTTATAATCTGTCTTTATAAGAAGACCCACATTAAAGACTAATGATTCTATAAGCATTTCAACTTAGACCCGCATTATTTGGTTAATAATAATCTGTCTTTATAAGAAGACCTGGGCTAGAAATAAGAAGATCTTCATTGTCTCTATACAATTAATACTGAACTTGTATGTCGGAAACCTTGACAAAACAAATGTCATCCAGAAGAACTCCCAAGGTCATAGATTTAGAGAGAATGGTATCTTGGTTGCCTTATAATCAAAGCCGTCGTTTGGGGTATATGGATCTGTGAATTGAGGTATGTCAATCCTGAGGTTACTGTTGTTGAAAGTTGTGGTATATGGAAAGGCAAGAAAAAATGTTTTGAAGTCCATGCTATGATGACTAGATGGAGGAAATTAATTTTTAATGCTTAAGTTCTTAGTGTGGAATATTAGAGGTATTGATGATGTCAATGCCTCTAATCGTCTGATTAATATTATTAAATTTCACAAGTTATTTTTCTTTGGTATTCTTGAACCTATGATGACTTCTCATAATAATGAGAATTATATGAATCATTTTATGCTTATGCTAATCTTAATAATGAGATTTGGTTTTTTTAGCTTGATTCTTTTAAACTTGATTTTCTTATTAATCGTAATCAATTTTTTCATTTAAAGATTTAGTTTGGTAATCTGTCTTTCTTTGCTACTATTATTTATGCGGGTTGCACTAGACTTGATAGACTTGATCTTTTGGGGGGGTGACTATAATGCCATCCTCTATATTACTGAGAAGAAAGGAGGTAAATATCTGAATTAAAGGCTTATTACTGATTTTAATGATGCTTTATTGGATGCTGGACTCTTTGATCGTGGTTATACGGTCACTCCGGCATAGAGGTAAGGTTTTTGAAAGGCTGGATAGGTTTCTTGGTATGGGCATTGGATGATGACTTATCCTATTTTTTTTGTGACTCATCTGTCTATCATTTGTTCTGATCATGCTCGTATCTTGATTACTGTTAATTTGAATAATAGACTTCAGGTTTATCAATTTATATTTTTAAATATGTGGACTTTGTATGATTCTTTTTTATAATTTGTTAAAGATAATTGGACTTGTGAGGTCCTTACTAACCCTGACGAAATGTTATGACTTTTGCATAAGCATCTGACTAATAAACTCCGCAGCTGAAATATGGATTGTTTTGGAAATATTCATTCTATGATTTTATCTGTTTTTTCTTGGCTGGTCAAGAGAAACTTGTTGCGGTCATTAATATGGAAGAGAATTATTGTAAACAAAAGGCTATGAGTTAATTCTTTGTGAATGAGAGCGTAATATTGTCTTTTTTCATGTGTTTATCATGAAATGTAGATTGCTTAACAACATCAGTAACATTAAGAATGACCAAAGGTATTGTACTTTGTTTCATTGATGCTATTGAAATTTATGGGGTTAAGTATTTTTCTATTATTCTTAATAGCGATGATTTTGAGCTTGCTTCTATTGATGTGTCTCTCTTTGCTGAAAATTGTATGTATGCCGCTAACATTGCTCTTGATAGTATTCCTGCTGTGCTGAAATTAAAGCTGCTTGGACAACATTGATGGTAATAAGTCTGTCGGACTTGATGGTTTTTCAACAACTTTTTATCAAAATTGCTGGGATTTTATGAAAGATCTTATTGGAGTTGTGCAAGATTGCTTTATAGGGATGAATCTCTCCAAATATTTAAAGCTTCTAATCTTATTCTTATTTCTAAAGATAATGTGGGTCTAAGTTGAAATGCTTATAGAATTATTAGTCTTAACACCGTAGTGTCTAAAATTGTTTCTAAAGTGGTGGTTCATAGACTTTAAACTTTTATGGATAAACTAGTTTCTGAGAATCAATCTATTTTCATTAAATGTAGGTTTATTAGTGATAATGCTCTTATTGCTCAAATGATTATTAGTGATAATTTTTACTCTGTGCTTATAATTGATAATAAATATGATTTTTTCAATTCTACCAGAAGTCTTAAATAAGAAGATCATTTTTCTTCTTTTTTTTCATTTTGGCTTTTGATTTACTTTCTCGACATTTTAATAAAAATTTTGAGAGGTATCCTAGAATGTTGCACAATGATAAAGGATTGTCTTGCTTCTAGAGATGTTAAAAGATTACAGAGGGGTTTGGAGAATTTTCAAGATGTGTCAGGGCTTATATTCAATCCCAATAAATGTAATTTTTATTGTTCTAAAGGAATTTTTATTCATAAGAAGAATTGAATTCAAGATTTCATTGGTTATGCCAAAGGTGATCTTCTTATGGTTTATTTGAGTTTTAATTTAGATAAAGACAAAAGAAAATTACATCTTTTTATTCTATTATTGACAAAGTTAGGAATATAATTCTTTCTTGAGAAAATTTTCTTCTTTTTTATAGTGTCAAAGTAACTTTACTTAAAAGTATACTTCTATTCTTTTATTTACTATACGTTTCACGAAGATGCCTTTAGGTATTTGTAAAAAAATTAGAAGATATCTTTAACAGGTTCTTATGGACTAGTAAAGATACTAAGCTACATTGAATGTGCTAGATAAGATGTGTAAACCAATCACTAAATGTGGTATTGGTTTTCGATCTTTTTTGTTTACCATGCAGATCAATTATATGAAGTTGTGAATTGAGTTTTGTAGTGTCAATTCTCTCTAGACTAAAATGATGTAACAGAAATATTGTGGATTTGATCATCATTTGGCTTTAACCAGTAAATTTCAGGATTCTTATGTTTGGAAAGATATGATTGTGACTAAATGTATTGAAAAATTTCTTTGCTGGGATATTGATTTGGGGCTTTGCAGTTTTTGGTATCACGATTGGCTTGGACAATGTCCTTTAGCTGATTATTACGGTGGTTCTTTTGATATTAATTCGATGGTGAATGATGTTTGGACTGGGAATGATTGAAACATCTTCCGACATGTTAAGCTGATTAGTAAGGAGGATGTTATGCAAATTGCTAAAATTTTTATCATTATGAGCTCTGACTCTGTTAAAATTAAAGATGATCTGGGTAAATCTGCTTCTAACATTTTTTCTCTGTCTCTCATCTTCTCTAATGGTTTGGATATGCATTGGGCTTTGAATACTTTGGTAAAACTCACTCAGTCTTTTTTTTTTAATAAATTTTACATAAAATAGTACCCACGGATGATATTTTAAAATTTAAAGGTCTTCTATTATCTTTTATCTGTTATCTGTGTAAGAATAATGAAGAGTTGTTGGAACATTCATATTTCTATGCTTCATATACTTCTCATTATATGTTGGGGACAAATGAGTTGGGGAGTTGCTTGCGGGCCACTCAAACTGATTTACGAATTGTTCCACATGAGCCAGACAATATTCATTTATTTGTTGGAGGAACTGCATCGATCTCATGGACTTCATGGCTCTCCCAGGACGACTAAGCAAGAGATGTTGGCGATAACCCTCTACATACTATCCAAGAATAAATATTTCAGGGACTTCTCATGATTCTTACACAGATAACAGATAAAAAGTAACCGAAGACCTTTAAATTTTAAAATATCATCCGTATGTACTATTTTATGTAAAAGTTTTCAAAAGAAAAAAAAAGCTGATTGGGTTTACCAAAGTATTCCAAGCATAATGAATATCCAAATCATTAGAGAAGATGAGAGATTGAGAAAAATATTAGAAATAAATTTACCTAGACTACTTTTAATTTTAACAAAGTCAGAGCCTATAGTGATAGGATTTTTAACAATTTGCATAATATCCTTCTTACTGATCAACTCAATAAGCCGACAGATGTTTCAGTCATTCTCAGTCTAAACATTCTTCACCATCAAATTATAATCAAAAGGACCATCGTAATAATAATATAAAAGATCTTGTCTAAGTCAATCGTCATATCAAAAATTGCAAATGCCCGAATCAATATTCCAATAAATAAATTTTTTCAGTACATTTAGTCACATCAATCATACCTTTCCAAACATAAGAATCATGAAATTTTCTAGTTATAGCCAAAACATGATCAAATCCACAATATTTCTGTTTCATCATTTTAACCCAGAGAGAATTTCTATTACGAAACTTCATCCACATTTTCATATATTTGATCTGCATGACGCCCAAAAGAGATCGAAAACCAAGACCACCTTTAGTGGTTGGTTTACATATCTTATTCCAACACATCCAATGTAGCTCAATATCTTTATCAGCCTATAAAAACTCGTTAATGATACATTTCAATTTTTAACAAATGCCTAAAGACATCTTCATGAAACATAAACTAAACAAAGGAATAGAAGTATAATTTTAAGTAAAATTACCTTGCCACTATAAGAAAGAAGAAGATTTTCCCAAGAACGAATTTTCTTTCTAACTTTATCAATAATAGAATAAAAAAGATGTAATTTTCCTTTTCTTTTATCTAAATTGGAAATCAAATAAACCATAGAAAGATTATTCTTGGCATAACTAGTGAAATCTTGAATTCAATTCTTCTTATGAATAGTAACCCCCTTAGAGTAATAAAAATTACATCTGTTGGTGTTGAACATAAGCCCTGAAACATTTTGAAAATACTCCAAACTCTTCCATAATCTCTTAATAGCACCTTTAGAAGTATTATTGAAAATAATAAGGTTGTCAGCAGATGCTAAATGATTGATACCAGACAACTCTTTATCATTGTACATCATACTAAGATACCTCTGTAAAATTTTATCAAGATGTCGAGAAAGATAATCAAAAGCCAAATGAAAAGAAAAGGAGAAAGAGCATCTCCTTGTTTAAGGCATTTGGTAGAATTGAAAAACTCACATTTATTATCATTGATAAGCACAAAGTAAAAATTACCACCCAAGATTCTCTTAGTAATATTACAAGAAGCCATATTAAAGCCTTTAGTATAAAACACTTTTATAATGAACTCCCATTTAAGATTATCATAAGTTTTTTTAATGTCCATTTTAAAAATAAAATTACCTCTCCCTTTATTGTCAATGGTAAGTTGTAATTCTTGAGCAATATGAACATTATCACCAATAACCTATCTTTAATGAAAGCAGATTGATTCTCAGAAACTAGTTTATCCATAAAAGTATAAAGTCTATGAACCACCAGTTTAGAAACAATTTTAGACACCACAGCTTTAAGACTAATAGGTTTATAAGCATCCAAACTTAGACCCGCATTATCTTTAGAAATAAGAATAAGATTAGAAGCTTTAAAGTTATTGGGGAGATCTATTCCTCTAAAGAAATCTTGCACAACTCCAATAAGATCTTCTTTAATAAAATCTCATCAACTTTAATAAAAAGTTACTAAAAAATCACCAGATCCGACATACTTATTACCATCAATGCTGTCCAAAACAACTTTAATTTCAACAATATTAGGAATAATATAAAGAACAATGTTAGCGACATACATACAATCATCAACAAAGAGAGACATATCAATAAAAAACAAGCTCACTGTCATCATTATTAAGAAGATTAGAAAAATACTTAACCCCATAAGTTTCAATAACATCAATTGAACAAAGTACTATACCTTGGTCATTCTTAATCTTATTGATGTTATTAAACAATCTACGATTCTTAATAAACACATGAAAAAAGGCAGTATTACGTTCCCCATTCAAAAATAATTGACTCATAGCCTTTTGTTAAAGGAAGCCTCTTCCATATTAATGACTGTAACATGTGTCTCTTGACCAACCAAGAAAAGACTATGATCAATAAGATCATCATGATAAAACTTTTTAAGAGTCTTGAAATTAATTTCAGCAGATAAAATCATAGAATGAATATTCCTAAAACAATACCTATTCCAGCTGCTGAGTTTATTAGTCAGATGTTTATGCAAAAACCATAACATTTTGTCAGGATTAGCAAGGACCTCACAAATTCAATTATCTTTAACAAATTGTAAAAAGACTCATACAATGACAACATTTAAAAATTTAAATTGAAAAGCACGAGATCTATTATTCAGATTAACAGTAATCAAGATGAGCATGATCAGAATAAATGCTAGATAGATAAGTAAAAAAAAAAGGATAAGTCTTAATCGAATGCTCATTACCAAGAAACCTAACAAACCTTTCAAAAACCTTACTCATATACCAAGTGATCGGAGTGCACGTATAACCAAAATTAAAGAGTCCAACATTCAATAAAACATCATTAAAATCAGTAATAAGTCTTTGATTTGGATACTTACATCCTTTTTTCTCATTAACAGAGAGAATGACAATAAAGTCACTCCCACAATCCAAGCGTCGTTCCAAATGGATCGAAGAGAGGCAAAATTAGCCCAAAGATCAAGTAGATCAAGTCTAGTGCAACCCGCATAAACAATAGTAGCAAATAAGGACAAATTACTAAAATAAACTTTTAAATGGAGAAACTGATTATGATTAATAAGAAAATCCACTTTAACAACATCAAACTAGAAAAACCAAATATTATTATTAAGAATTTTGGCTAAAGCATTAAAATTCTTGAAATGTTTCATATACTTCCCATTATTATGAGAAGTCATCATAAGTTCAAAAATATCAAAGAAATATAACTTGTGAGATTTAATAATATTAAAAAGACGAATAGAGTCATTGATATCAACAATACCTCTAATATTTCACACTAAGAGCTTAAGCATTAAAAATTAAATTTCTCTCTAGTCATCCTAACAGGGACTTCAAAATAATTTTTCTTGCCTTTATATAGACCACAACTTTGAACAACAACAACCTCTTGATTGACATACTTCAGGATTGACATACCTCAAAAATTTCTCTAGATTCTTTCGGAATTTCCAGGGTCTGCTGGATAAAACTTGCATGAAGTTTGTGAGGTTTAGCGCTACAAGAAGACACCACCTGTGATATCTGGCTTCTAAAGAAAGTATCCCCAACTTTCTTTTTATTTTCAACCCTCAAACACTTAAAACAAGTTGTAGACTCAAGTTCATGCTGCTCCGGGCTGAGGACTTTAGTTGAATCATCTGATCACTGGGCTCCCAAGTTCTGGGGGGTACCACCAAACTCTGTCTTGTTGGGGGCACACGCATAATTTCCTGTAGCAACAATTCCCCCGAACATTCGATCCAACTTCTCCAACCCAGGCTCTACTCCACAAATTTTAAATTTCTTTGCAATGGGCAACACCTACAAGTTCATAAATGACACTTCAATTAAAAAAAAAATTAAATTGACCAAATTAAGACAATATGTCAAAAATGCTTGCCGCTGGTCTTTCTGCCCAACACTCATCGGGAGTATCAATGGTTCACTTGACCAAATCCCATCTCAAGCCCGTTGATCATCGTTTCAATTCATTTCTTTCCAATCCTTCTTAAATTGATCCTACTTACTCTTCGATTGCATCTTGTCATATTTTCTGTCTGTACTTTACTTGAAATTTTTGATAATATTTTGCCATCATTCTTTATTGAAATAAGTAATAGGCTTGTTTGCCATATCGATCTCCTTAAGGCAAATATCACAAAATATTATTTTTCTTTATTTTTCCCATAATACGGGCATACCAATATCTTTGGTTTTATTAGTCCTTGTATTACTACAATATAACCAAACAATCATAAAAAAAGATTGTCACAAAAATCCTCACCACAAGCCACAACCACAACAAATGGAGCATTGACAAGATCAGTGAACAAAACTACACGAGAAAGTGTACTTTACCAGTTCTGTCAAAATGAAACAACATGAATATTAGCAAACAAGCTACAACCACCAACTCAGGCCTCCACTAAACCCTCACCCTAAGCTACATCCACAACCCCACGCCACAACCACCCCAAGCCACAACCACCCCAAGCCACAATCACCCCAAGCCACATCCACAACCCCATGCCACAACCACCCCAAGCCACATCTACAACCCCAAGCCAAAGTCACCCCAAACCACATCCACAACCCCAAGCCACATCCACCCCAAGCCACATCCACATCCTCTCTGCTAGCACAATTTCCAACGTTTACAACTATATTCATTTTAAGAAGCCACTTTTTAAATATTTTTGCCCAATTAGATAAAGTTGAAAGATGAAGAACAACAATAAAAATGTCATTAATAAAAGTAATCTATATCAAAATGGGAACCGCTATAAGCCCACCTGAAGAAACCCCAAGCCACAACCACCCAATTGATATGTATTCACATCAATGTCCAAGCCACAACCACCAAGAACTGCAAAGAACAATAAGAATAATCTATATCAATGCCCAAGCTTCATCCATAATAATTTTTTTTTTCCTTTTTTTTGTTAGATCCTAATGTAGCTCACCCAAATGATGTTATTCACATCAATGATCATGCCACAACCAATATAAACCTTCACTCAAACATATCTAACATTAGATTACTGTCATCCTTAAGCCACATCCTCAAAAAAAAAAAATTTCTTACAATTTACCAAACCTGAGCCACCAAAAATTCAATCTAACATATGGCATTCACATTCATACTACACATCCGTATCGTCGATCAAAATTTACAAATTTAACATCACCAATACAACAAAAAAGCATTCACATTTGTTGAAGAAAAAGCGCTTACTGCTGGGGATTAGAGGAGGAAGAGGATGAAGAGCAACCAAGAAGCGTGAAAAACGTCGGAGAAGAGGAGGAAGAGGAACTAGAGAGCGTGAGCAATGTGGGAGAACAGGAGGAAGAGGACCAACATATCACAACTTCCACTTTGCTTGTTCGACACAAGGGTTAGGGCGGACGAGAAAGAGGGCACCAACTTAAAAATCCAAACGAGAAAAGCGGGCCCCGAGGTCAAACCCGCGTCCCACGTTTTACCCTAAACTCGCCGCACCGCTGATGCTCCTTCGCCCCAAACAGTAAAATCTTGCGCCGCTGCCCTATTGCTGCCCCAAACGGGGCTTGAGTTTTTGATCATATAAATCTTAAGGTACTATTGCTGGCTTTTTTATGGTTTCTTTGGCTAGACAAGTAGTAAAGACAAGTTGCATTTCCCATTACTTGGTGTGTGGTTGAAATGCGATGAATAAAGTACCGATTTTATCATAGTCGACACACCTTCACAACATACAATGAAGTGTTTGAGTGGTCTGTCAATACATTTAAGGTAGCCATTTTCACTTACCGTTGTAATAAAATTCATTGCAAAATGCTCAATCATCATTGTCCAAGGAGATGTGTTGCAATCTTAGTCGTGTTACTTCAAGCTGATTATTGACAACGTGTTGAAACTTGAAATCTAGAGAGGAGTAAGGCTCAAGATTTTGAGACCAACAAAGAAGTTATTGTTTTTGATGAAAACAATTGGTTTGTACTTTGTGCATCTACTTCTTTCAACCTAAATCTCTAGGAATAGTTTTTCACAATCCTCTGATTGAACACTAACATTTTTGCTTGGTTTATAGCTGAAATGCTAGGTTTTGATATCATTGTACTGTTCATCAATTTAACATTACAAGTCAGTCAAAGCTATAAGAAATGATTCATCAAGTTGATAGGAATTTGATTGAACCAATTCATGGTGAGGTTTTGAAGCTCAAGGAGGCTGGCATAATTTTGGAGGTGCAAAAACTGGACTAGATCTTAGACAGTATGATGGTGTGAAAATCACGTGAAAAATAGAGGATTTCCGTCAATTGTACATTGTTGAGCTTGGCCAATCCCCCTTATTGCTGCTCACTTCTACAAATTGACACTTCAGCCAACTTTATTATTGGCTACTTAGTCATGAGCTTGTTATCTTCTTGAGCTATTATGAAGTTCAAATGCATCTAATAAATTCTGAGAAAACTGCATTTAACTAGTGTTGGATTGTCTTACGACAATGTCATGCTATTCAGGCTGAAGAATGTTAAGGTGGCTTTCTCATGAATGCTGGACAAAGTCTTATAAGATCAAAGCTGTAAAAACATTGAAGTAAATGTTGGCGATCTAATTTTCAAAAGCAAAACATTTGCCCAACACTTAGTCTTTAAGGGACATTCATTTCTCTTAGAAACTATAAAATATACCAACACCACCTTTTAACCGTACCTTCGAAAACACATTTGGGAAGTTTTTGGGGGTTTTTTCCTCTTATTTTTTAAGGTTTCAAGATGAATACAAATAAGGTCAAAGCCATCCATGGGATGTCTACAGTGAGAAATCCCAAAGAACTCCAACTAAAACTTCAAAGTAAAATTGCTTCTATTTTTCTACTTCTTATTCGAAGCTCTTGATGGCTTGTTATTTTGCCTTGGCATGAGCGAAGGACATTTAGTTCTATCCTAACCAAAGAATATGGAAAGAAGCTATTGCAATCTAGCATGCCAACAAAAATCTTCGAGGGCTGGATTGAGGTAGCCATAATGTAAAATTTGGCATGGGCGCTAGTCAGTTCTGCTCAGTGACTTCATCTTTATTTATAAGCTCGTTCTATCAAGTCAGCGCTAATCATCCATTGGATATTATATTGTTGAAGTTGAATCCCTTAGGCTATCTTCTGAAATGGATAGTTGAATTAATCGAATTTCTATTCTCCTTTATGATGAGAACGATTATCACAGCATATGCACGATATTTTGGTTGACTTCATGCAACCAATAGTCAATAAAGAGATCATGATTGAAAACAAATTATTCTTTTTCTTTTTGTAGATGGCTCTTTTGGAGTCTAGTGAGTTAGAGTTGCTTTGAAAAGTCCATATGAAGCTATCTTTCCTTAGGCTGTCAAAATATTTTTTGAAGTTTTGATAATTAGGTTTAATATAAAGTTTCAGTTATTATCTTTTAATAAACTTGTGGTATTGGCGTCGAACATGGCACCATTTTCTCATCAATCATTAGCCAATCAAATAAATGATGAGTTTGAGACTAGAGACTTAGTAATGTAGAAATATCATTTTAAGGTCAATACTGAAAATGATTTCCCACAAACTCTACTCTGTTTCTAGTTTATGGATGTTTGCTATCTACAATGTTGATTTTCTCAAGCCTTTAAATTCATTTAAAATGTATACTCGTCATGATTGATTATTTTGAAAATTGATTGAAGCCAAGGTTCTTGCTTCAGTTACATATTTGTTTATCGCAACTTCTCGCACATTATTTGTCTCTGTGGCCCTCCAATGCTTATCATAATTCACAAGATTAATTTTTTGACAAGTAAAAGAATTCTATGAAAATCAAGTGATTCTTCTCAAGTTTGTTCCGATATGGCGTCATATGACAAATGGTTAAGGTGCGCTACAAAAAAGCAACTTTTAAATCTACTTTGGATGGTGTTAAAAGAAAATATACTGAGATGCTATCCATCTATATTAAGGACCCTTAATATCACGGCTTCTTCGATGATTGGTCAGCTTTCTTCATATTGTCTCATGTATTTGAGGCATTGCTTGCTATCGAGTATAACTTACACAATTAGAGCTGCCCTTGCTTTAAACGTCTATGAAGAACTTGACTGATTGGAGAAATTATAATGAAGAAGACTTGAAAACGTTTGTTGAGGTATTGGAAGAACTCTTAATTGAAGCATCATTACAAGAAGTTAAAAAAGATGAGTGATAAGACAAGTTGATGCGAATGTTCATGAGAAGCATTGTCGAGCTGACTGCCTTGTTATTCAAAAAGTTAATACGATAAATCATCAAACAATACTCAAAATGCTTGGACCCTTGTGTGATAACCATGTATTGTAATGGGGAAAGTTGAACTCGATGTTTACTAACTTCAAACATTTATTGACAATGAAGTATCACGAACTTTGAAAGGTGATTCTATCCTCTATTTTAATGGGGCGTGCCCCAGGCGTGCCCTAGGGCGAGGTGCAAGGCAAAGCGCCCCAACCCAGTGAGGCGTGATCCTCATGGGGCGTTCGCCCTTGCAGGTCTTTTACGCCTATGAAGTAATTTTAGACCCCCATCGTGGTTTACGCCCCCGTCTATTTAAAAAAAGAAAAAAAATTCTAATCGTGTAAGACTTAGAACTACCCGATTTCGTTTCAATCGCCTCTTTTCGTACTCTTGTGCAGGTGCAAATAGCCCTGATAGGCCCCTACAATCCAACCACCTCGTCCTTCCCTTCCGTTCATCTTCCAGATGAACGCAGAGAGGAAATGGAGTTTTTGGCGTCTCTCTTTTGCAGGAGTAGAAAACCCATAAAGGGCTGCTAATCTAGCCGCCTCCCCTCTTTCCGTTCATCTTTTAGTCACACACAGAGAGAGCAGCCGAAATTCCGCACTTGTCGGGCCCACACTCATCCCTTACCAGTTGCACACAAAGACTCCTGTGGGCCAGTAGAAATAGAAACGTCGCACGGAGACCTGGCCTAGAAACATGCACGAATTAATGCGCGTATTTCACTTTAGGTATAGTGATTTCACTGTAGCTACAATGAAATATTGTAGCTATAGTGAAATCCACATTTAGGTTATTTTGAATGAAAATTTTGACATGAATTTTGATGGTTTATTTTTTTTTAATTTTAATGTGCAGTGTTAGTAATTAATTTTAATGTATTTTTTATGGTGTATTTATGTCAATATCTTGAAGATTTTATTCATAGAAGACTTGTTCTGAAATTAAATGAGTATAAGTTCTTATTGTTTTCTCTTAATAATTATGTCTTATATTTCTTTTACCTCGCGGGGCAATTTGTTAGAATCAATGTCTTAATTACACTTGCGGATTCTATGAATCACTAGCATGCTTTCTTTTGGAAACTCATAGCTATTCTCCACATTGATTGAACCATAAAAAGAACTTATCAACAACTCTTTATTACGATCCCTCACACATGATATTCTTTGAACTCCAATATCACATACACAAGCATCACATCTAAATCCTTAACTTTGTTATTCTCCTTACCATTCTCCTTAACTTTGTCAATCCTTAACATCTAAATCCTTACCAAAACAAGTTATTTTCTCCAATGAATCACTAGCATGCTTTCTTTTGGAAACTCATAGCTATTCTCCACATTGATTGAACCATAAAAAGAACTTATCAACAACTCTTTATTACGATCCCTCACACATGATATTCTTTGAACTCCAATATCACATACACAAGCATCACATCTAAATCCTTAACTTTAGGACTCTTGAGCCAAGTTCTAGAACTTGGACTTCACATTTACATTTAAGATACATTATTAAAGAGAAGTACATTCTAAGCGGCGACTCTAAAGGATAATTAACTACCTGAAGACAAAGGTTCTAGTGTAAGAAAAGATCCATCAACTACAACATATGACTTGTCCTAAATGTTAGGATAAGATGTTAGGGTAAAAGTTGAGATGTCCCTGACTAATTTGATGCCATATCTTAAACTTATTCATTAAATTAAACAAAACAAAACAAAGTAAGATTAGTTTTTAAGACAATGCCATATCTTAAACTTATTCATTAAATTAAACAAAACAAAACAAAGTAAGATTAGTTTTAAAGACATGTTGATATTGAAACGTAACCAAACACCATGAAAAGCAAAAATTATACCAACGTCAAATAAGAAATTGTAGCAAGATAGTGGAAATTAGAAATTGTAACAATCAACACCACAAGACCAGCCCTAGGTTGACTCTAGGGTTTAAGTGGTGCTGGTTAGGGGTTTGGACCTCCGAAGAGGTAGCAAAGTGCGATTATGTTGCGAACTAAAATGAAAAAAACTGCGGGAATCGATTTGAGAGATCTGAAGCAAAACTTAGAACAAAAACACAAATTAAGAAAACACAAAAAAACACTGAAAAACACAAGAACATTGAGATTTAATGTGAAAAAACCTGAGAATAGGAAAAATCTTAGAACCAAACCTCAGTAACAAATCAACTATGAAAAAATGAAAATGTACATATCACACCACACTTTAGCTTTTCTACACTTTGGAACTCACAAAATGTCTTTCCTCACCCTTTGTATTCCTCGCAGAGCATATCCACTTGCTTGCGCTCCTTCACGCTGAGAAACACAAATTTAAACCTTGAACTGTAGAAATTCAATTATAAGCATCTAGACGCCACATCCAAACATGGGGTTTCTGTGCGCTCCATTTCAAAAGCTTGAAACTAGCCTGGCTCGATGCAGTAGTGCTTGCTCTGATGCCGGGGCGCCTGAACTGGCTTAGAGCTCTACTCCTAGGTCTAGGGCGCCCGATTCGCCCTGATACAGGAGATGCTTATTTCCTTGCTTGAGTAAAGCATTGAGCACCAACCATCAGGTTCTACATCTAATAATCCATCACTTGGAGACTAATTGCATCGATTCTAAACCTTCAAATATGTACCATTTTCATAGCAATGTGGTTCAACCCCCGGTCTTAATCTTCTTGAACTCTAACTGAAGCTAAGCATAGCTTCAATTTCTTAATTGTAATGACTTTTGTCATTATATCTGTAGGATTTTAAACTGTGTGTATCTTCTCGAAAGACAATTGACTATTTTCTATGAGAGAAAGAATGAAGTGATATCTTAGCTGAATTTGCTATATCTTGTTATGAAATACAACATTCTTTGCTAGATGAATAATACTTATACTACCTTTCCAATATCTTGCTCTTGCTTTATTCTATCATAAAGCTATGCAACCAAATTATCTTTTTGTTAGCCTTAGTATTCTCAGCTTATGTAGTTGAAATTGCAACAATCTTCAGTAAGTTGAAAATCCAACTCACCATTATGTTCCCTAATGTGAAAATATAATCCGTTGTATTTCTTCTACCATTCGTTGTATTTTTTCTACCATCAATATCTCGTTGATTTGAACATATCCCTGTAGATTAATCCCTACACTGCCAAATCAAAGTATTTTATTAACTGATCTTTTCAAGTATTTGAGAATCTACTTCACCGCCTCCCAATGTTGTTTTCCTGGATTATTTATGTACCTGTTTAACATTCCCACTGCATATGCAATATCAACATTGTACATACCATTGCATACATCAAACTTCTAACATCTGAAGTATACATAGTTCTTCTCATTTGTGTTTGATCTGCTTCAGACTTGGGCAATTTTTCTTTAGTTAGCTTGAAGTGAATACCTAAGGAGGTAAAAATTGCTTTTGCTTCACTTATGTTGAACTTGTGCAGGACATTCTCAACATATTCGGTCTAAGAAGTTCAATTCACCTACACTCTCATCTCTATTGATTCTCATGCTGATGATTTGCTTGGTTGAATATAAATTCTTTATTTTAAACTCCCTTAATAATTCCTCCAAGTCCTTGATCTTCTCCATATTTGTTCCTACAATTAACATGTCATCTACATACAAAAGAAGCACGATATATTAATTACTAAAATGTTTGATGAAATAATAATTATCAACTTGGTACTTCATGTACCCATTGTCTGATAAAAATTTGTCAAATCTTTTGTCCCACTGTCTTTGGGTCTGTTTCAAATCATAAAGACTTTTCTTTAGTCTGAAAACCATGTTTTCTTTTCCTGAAACTTGGTATCCATATCGTGCATCATATAGTTCCTCTTTTAAGTCTCCATTTACGAAGTCTTTCTTCACATTCATTTGATCCAAATGTAGATCTTTCTTTGTTATTAAGCTTAACACAACTTCGATTGTTATCATATTCACTATAGGATAAAATATCTCAATGTAGTCAACTCTTTCTTTTTGTTGAAACTACTTCACAACAAGTTTTGCCTCGTAGTGTTTGCTATTATCTGACTCTTTTTTCAGCTTGTAAATTCACTTGTTGTGCAATGTCTTTTTGTCTTATGATAATTTTGCCAAATCCCTTGTCTGATTTGATCTTAGTGATTGCATATCGTCATTCAACTTGAGTGACATTTTCATAGCGCTCTTGTTTATTACTATCATTTAGTAATAGATAGTACAAAGAAAGAGAATACCTCTCTATCGATCAAGTGATTCTACTGGACCTCTTAACTTCAGTGGTAGTTTTCTGAGGAACTTCCCGTGCTTCTTCAGCTTGAGTACATTTACTTTTTCTCTTTTCTCGATCATCATTATCTTTTATCTCAACATATTTGAAAAACTCTTAAAATGTAACTGATGAACAATTATGAGTTTTGTTCTTGTTCTTGTACATTCTTATTTCATTGAAGGTTATATCCCTGCTTCTATTTAATTTCTGATCCGATAGTCCAAAAATTTCTATTAAAATTCATCCGAGTCATATCCAATGAAAGTGCGCTTGACAGATTTGAATCAAACTTACACCTGAATCTTGTATCAATATGAACATGTTATGAACTAAATACTTTCAAATGATATAGATTCACCTCTTAGTCCTGGTTTCTTCATGCAAGTCTTTATTCAAAGGTACTTACAAATCATAATTGATTAGATAAATTGCTCTATTCACTATCTCAGCCTAAAATTATTTTGGAAAGCCTGCGTGCAATCTCATACTACTAGCATGGTCTGTGATGGTTCTATTCAACCAAATGCAACTCCATTTTGCTCTGGTGTCGTTAGATGAGTAAACTGATGCCTGATTCCCTTTGAAGCACAATAATTCCTGAAAATTCGATCACCATACCACCATTATCTGATCCGAGACACTCAAATCTCAAGTTTGTCTTGATTCTTAAAAATCTATAATACATCATATTCATATAACCTTCATTGTGTGATCATTGCTAAAAGTGACAAAGTATTGAGAACCTCCAATAGACTGATTCATATATCAGTATACACTAACTCTATCTTTGACACCCACTTTTAAAGAAAATCTTATTTTAATTGCCATAAACACAGTCTTCACAAAAATTTAGATCTATAGATTTTAAGTTGGGGAGTTTATTTCTTAGAAAAGATGTACTTCATACATTTCTCACTTATATGACCAAGCCTATGGTGCTAGTGAGCCACACCACCTTTTGTTCCATTAACACTAATGGATTCAGACATCTTAATCAGGTAAAGGGTGCCTTCAATGTTGCCTCGAACCATCACCATTGCTCCTTTGGACACCTTTCACGAATCATCTTTGAAAATAATCACATACCTTGTTTGTGCATTCTAACTCACATAAATCTAGTTTTTTTTTTCAAATATGAAACATGCCCAACTTTATTGAGCTTCCAAATTGTTCTTTCAGGCAATTTTATATCAATATCGGCTTTTCCAATAATACTGTAAGTCTTGTTATCTCCCAAATACACATTTTCTAGATTACTTTGAGTGTAATTTTTGTATTTTTCTTTCTCAGGGCTAGCATGAAAAGAAGCACCTGAATTCACTATCCATAATTCAATATCTAGGGATAAAACAAAGGTAGTCACATTGGATTTGATCTGTGGAAACTTTTGTAGAGAGCTTCCTATATGAACTTCCATCACAAACCTTTGTTGCCTTGCAGTCCTTCTTGAAGTGACCTTTCTTCCCACAGTTTCAACATTCACCTAGGTCTTTCTCTCTCCATGGCCTGAACTTTCCTCTCTTGAACTTGAATCTTTTCTTGCCTGTGTTTCTGTTTAGATTCCTTCCTCTGTTTTCAATATTCAGGGCAGAATTTGAAGCTTCACCGGTCACCTTCTAGCAAACTTTTTTCTTCATCTCTAACACCACAATGTTATCAAAGTTTAACTTAATGTTACTGAAGAGCTTTTCATCGCAGTTACTAATTCATTCTAATTGTCTAACAATGAAGATAAGATTGAAAGTGCCCTGACCTCATCATTGAATTTGATGCCAGCATAACACTACTGATTAGTCAGAGTGTTGAAGTTATTCAAGTGCTCAATCACTGAACTACGATCCCATCTCTATATTGAACAAACTTTTCATTAGAAAAAAAATTCTTTTAAGCTGATTTCTTTTGATACATTCTTGTTAGTTCAATCAAGAGATCAACCATAGCTTTCNTATGACAATCCAAGATGATAGAATCATAGGAACTTAATTGACTTTGTTATATTCCTCTCTCCCATCCCTATCGGCTCTATACTAAGGACAATCACTTTTTTTAAATCAATTATTATGACTATACGCTAAGCACTTAGAGTCTACTAATTAGCTATAATTAATAGTTTTGACTTATCCCTCGGAGCTATGATTTCTTACAATGGATTGCATCAATATTGGATGTCTGAAACAGTTCATAAAACTCTATTAAATGAGGATGAAATTTTTGGATAGTATCTTAACTACAATATAGTATGCTCTAAAAAATTTTAACCCAAAAACAAACTCTCATCGAAGAGTTGACTGCTAAATATTAAAGCTGAAGAAAGTCATTCAACAATCCTCAAACATCCTTTGTAGAAATAATTACCCAAAAAATGTTGAAGGCTCATTTTAAGAGTTATTGAAGAGAGATTTTTAGAGCTGAATTGTAAGAATGTTTTGTTGCAAGTAGAGATAATAGGAACTTGTAGTAGCACCAAACAGAATGCCATCAACGATAAGTCATAAAATTCGGTTCCGAGTAAAAATAACAATGGAGAAGCTATCAAAGGATCACAAATATAGAGTTATTGATGCAGGGCGCTTGGAGAAACCCTGGACAGGTTTGTTTCAGAAGTTGGGAGGGGCCGACCGACCCTCCTAATCCTAAGGAGTGTCGCTCAAAGGAGTTAGCCCACTTCTAGTTATCCTAGTATCATATATTTTCTTTTGTGATGTTTTAGGGTTAGTTATTTTGTTGTGTTTGTTTCGGGATAGACTTTTCATCTCCTTTTCCCTTCTAGGATTGTATCCAAGGGTTCTCATTCTTGAGGTGGTATGTATCCTTCCCATTTCCTTCCCCATGCCTTCTCCACACTACTTCCTTACCCTCGGCGCTCCATCTATGTTGCCGCCACCCAAACCGCTTGCATCTTGGAGACCATCGCTCACGAAATTCCTTTTTTTTGTTGTTGCTTCCAGAATAGCAAACCTTTGTTGTTCCTGTTGTTTTCACCCCCATTTCCCCTACTGTCGCAGTCAAGGACACAACCAATCCATTTGTTGTTCCGGTAGTTTCTCACCTCACCTTGTACTTCCATCTCCCTCTTGTTGCCGCTCTACATTCTAGCCCACTAACCTCCCATTTGCTATCTCTCCGGAGGCCCAATCCCTAGCCGACACCACCTACACCTTAGTTTCAACCCTGAGGCTAGTTCTGTGTTGTTATTTGTTGCTATTCTAGATGTCTATATCGTCTTGTTCTATTTTCCTATTTGAATTAAGCATTAATAATTGTTTCCCCTTGTTTGTGTGATGAATTTCGGTATAAAATATAGGAGTCCATTGAGTAAAAGTGACAAGAGGAGGTGATTCAAGGAAATATATAGTCACATTCGCATTTAGTCTATCGGACTTCAGAAACTGGTACTACAAATTTTTCGTTTGATAATTTTCTCATAGATCTATAAGTAGATATTATATTTTTTTGTAGAATCATCCATGAATTATTACTGTAGATCATACTTTTCGAGGCATGTTTGATATCCATTATTAATAGATGCAATGCCATCATCAACATTGGTTTTAGTAGCAAGCTTAATGTTGATTTTTGGAAATTCTATCATAATGTGTTGAATGTAAATCTTGGAGTTGGTGAAAAGTAGGAGGATCTAATATTTTTATTGATGGTTTATGATATAAAATCAAATTAGATACATCGAAAATTAGCTTATTGAAATTTTTTTTTTCAATTCCATTGCTATTTTACACCTACAAGGATTCAAATAAACCCTGATCTTATTGCCTGGTTTGATTTCTACAGTTATCCAATCTTTATCTATATACTTATAATTATCATTGTTAATGTTATATTTCCTGTAAATATTTTCATGCAAATCATGCATTTGACTGATGAATAATGCAGTAGGATATGATGCTAAAGTTTTAACAAACTTCTTAATGGATGTACAACAAATTTATAGAGATAAAATTGATAGAAAAAAACAGGGACTTTTGCATACATGCCACAAAATTCTTATGCATAAACATATCTAACACCCTAACTTAAATTTGTACATACATGCCCACCTTTTCCATGGATAAAAAAAATGAAATACACCTTTTTTAGTCATATGTACTTTGGGGTGTAGATAAAAATTGAAGTTTAGCTGTTAGATATGTATGTGCATAAGAATTCAGTGGTATGTATTTAAATCTTCCAAAAAATTATAGGAGTTTTATTTACTATATTCCATAAAGTTTTATTTTTGATGGAAAATTTACAATATAACATGTTTAACATTTGGTCGGACAATTTTTTTATGGAAAAGTAATGCAATATTTTTAAAGATCATTTGTGATGTGCTATGATCATTATATTCAACTTCATATTTTCTGGAGGTTATTATATTTAATAAATCCTTTAGTAAGTTGAGAGAGTTTCACTGTCTCCATCAAATTTATTTTATAATTTTTTAATCAAGAAACAAGAATAAAAGACAAATTTGATATCACTATTGTTAATCATTGCATGAAAAATAATAGTCTTAGGAGTTGCATTGTTAATTTGCTCAATTGATTCAATACTTCAATCAAGTATGAGTGAGTAGTTTCACAATTAAGGATAGATTCAAGTTCTACTTTGGTTTATGTTCTGGTATTTGCATTTAATTATAGATTATGGTTCTACTCATGCTCAAATTTAAATTTAGACTCATGAATATGTTATAACACTGATCTTGGTACTATTTTAAATTTAGCAAAGTGAATTGCATAATTATATTGCAATGAATTGTCATTAACCGTAAATTTTCTTATAATTCAAAGTTTTATCATGCATTTTTCTTGTGATAGTTTGTTTTAATTGGCTTGATATGATATGTCAAATATTTTTCCTCAAAAATGTTTTTCAAATGCACGATAGCCTAACCACCTAATGATATGATAGTTTATAAAATTCTTGAAAATCTTACGTTTTTTAGAAAGCCTTTTTTTCTGTCTTTGGTGAATTTCAGGTTAACATTTAACACTTGCTTAATTTATTTTAAAGTCATTAAATGAACCCTATATTATTAAATAGTAATCTTGAGATAAATATATTGGCTAGAAGGTATCCAAAGTGTAGAAAATAATAAAATCCACTATAGTTATTTTGTTTAAAGTTCTTAATTGATGATGCAGTTGGTATTTGATCCATGACGCTTGAGAATCTTGAGTCTATGCACAACTATAACGATGCAATGAATATATATATCGCAGATGGATTCACATATCAAAGAGTTTTAAGGAACAAAAACTCATTTTCTTTAGGTTCAAACTACAAAAATGAGGATATGAACCAAAACAATAATGCAACAATCAATTAAATCTGAAGAAAATAATAAAAAAATGAACCATAAAAAAAAGGTAATTGAATTTCTTACTTCATGATTGAGATCCCTAGATTATCAAATTTGACCAAAATCAAGAACTCTAATAAGCCACTTACAAAACTTTTAGGAAAAAAAGGTAAGGAAAAGAAAGCAATCGGTAAACTTAAGAAAACCTAGTTCTAGTGCTGGTACATATAGATGGCGATCTCTTTTACTTGTAATGTATTTGATTTGATTGGATCCAATATGTTATCTAGTTATTTGCTTGATAAGATAGTTATTTTTTTGTTATTTTAAGTACACTATCATTATGATAATTCAATGGGGTTTGGTATTAATCTCTATGATACTTAACCTTATTTAATTCTCTAATATAAAGAAATTCTAGTATATAAATTCAAAATTAACGGATCTTGGGATGAACATATCAAAAACCTTAAATCAATGATGAATTTAAGATTATTTACTTTCTGTGCTTTCTTATATATTATTAGTATAATTTTTAAAATTAATGATATTATTTTTATATTAATTATGATTTTTGAGTCTAAAAATATTTATTTATCTATCACTTAGCTATTTGTTATTCAAAATTAGGTATCTGCTATATGTTACAAATGGATGTAGTATTTATTTTTTATAACCCAATTTAATTTCAATATTTTAGTTTTTATATGGGTTCTTGAGGCGGGTACCATACTCATGGCTATCCTTATAGTTACTTAGAGATTGAAATTTGTCTTATTTGCTTCACTCTTGGAGGAATCACATATCCAATAGTCCAACACAAGATTGAAAATTAGAATATAATTTTTTTAATCAAAATTGAATAAAAGTGCATGCCTGTATATCTTTTTATATAATCATTTAACTTTTTCATCGATTTCCCCTTCAATTTAAAGTCTCTTATAATAAACATAAATTTTGAAATTATGATAAAGTTAAGTTATGCTGATGATGAAGAGAGTGTTGCTCAAATATCTCAAGAATACACCCAAACGATTCGTGCTTCTTCTTGATTTAAGCTATCAAGGAATATTGTGGAAAGCTATATGAGAATCCTATGAATAATGCACCAAATAAAGATTAACTAGATACTCATTAAGCTACTCTATGGTAGTTGCAGGATAAGATCCACAGGATTTGCCCAACATTCTCTCAAATTAAGGAAGAAAAAAAAGTGCATGTTATGGGAAGCTCTATAACATAAATTTGAAATTTTAAACTTATAAATAAAAAGTAATTAGTCCTTAGGATTCGTTGATAGTCACATTTAAAGTAAATGAAAGGAGAGGTTGCCTTGACCAGACATATCATAACTAAATGGAACAGAAAAAAAGGCTTTCTAGTGATTTCTTCCTTTGTTTTATTTTGCATTTATACGATTTCTTTACATGTTTTTTTTCTTGTATCATGGCATGCTTCTTTCTTCCATTGTTAAAAAGTCATAAAAGTGACACAGAAGAGGGAATTTATGAGGGATGACAATGTGGTGCGGCATGAAAAAGAAGTTAGCTCTGAAGCGTGCATATTATACGTTGTATCAACTATAATCTTATGTTTTATATCAAGAAGATTATATGATGTAATTGTGAGCTTTGATATCAATTTTATGGAAAATGTTTTATGGTTTTGGATTTTTAATGCAAGTTTAACGTGTGAGATTTTTTTCAACATCCACACAAAATTCATATGACACTAGCTCTTATTATTTTCTACTTTTGATGAAAATTAAAAGCACACTGAAAGCAACTGAGTAGCAAATTCCAATGGCCTCCAACTAAAAAATAATAACTATAAATTTTATATCATGAGTGCCATTCAAACTTTGAAATTTTTGCACTTGATGAAAATCAAATTATTTTTAAGTTGGATTAAATGTAGTCATGTTCTTAAATCAATAATAAGGTAATAAGAATAAAATAAAGGAACACCCTTTCCCTTGTATAAGAAGATAACTTCATTTGAAACTTTATAAGTTTTAATTGATCAGCAAGTTGACTCGCTAAAATCGATGAAAAGAACATTCAATTAATATTTTATTGAAGTTACCACTTGTTAGGTTTCGCACATGCATAATACAAAGCTAGTTGGGAATTTTCTTATACATGTTCAATGCGGAACAGTATTCAGAATGCACATATTGATCCTTTTCAAGTTTTACTGATCAACAACTTGACTCGCTAAGATCGAATGAAAAGTATTAGAAGATGCCAAAAGATTTATTAGGAGATATTAGAAGAATTTTCTAGTTATTATGTTGTCTTTCCTATTATTTCTTTTAATATGTATTTATGTATTTATGTATTTCCTACTTTATGTCTTTCCTTTTTATCTTTTGGGTGTTATTAGGAAAGATTTGAGTATTATATCTTTCCTTTTCTATACCCTTGTATGATGTATCTATACCNTATGACAATCCAAGATGATAGAATCATAGGAACTTAATTGACTTTGTTATATTCCTCTCTCCCATCCCTATCTGCTCTATACTAAGGACAATCACTTTTTTTAAATCAATTTTTATTACTATACGCTAAGCACTTAGAGTCTACTAATTAGCTATAATTAATAGTTTTGACTTATCCCTCGGAGCTATGATTTCCTACAATGGATTGCATCAATATAGGATGTCTGGAACCGTTCATAAAACTCTATTAAATGAGGATGAAATACAATATAGTATGCTCAAAAAAATTTTAACCCAAAAACAAACTCTCATCGAAGAGTTGACTGCTAAATATTGAAGCTGAAGAAAGTCATTCAACAATCCTCAAACATCCTTTGTAGAAATAATTACCGAAAAAATGTTGAAGGCTCATTTTAAGAGTTATTGAAGAGAGATTTTTAGAGTTGAATTGTAAGAATGTTTTGTTGCAAGTAGAGATAATAGGAACTTGTAGAAGCACCAAACTTAAAGTGTTTGGAAGCACCAAACAGAATGCCATCAACGATAAGTCATAAAATTCGGTTCTGAGTAAAAATAACAATGGAGAAGCTATCAAAGGATCACAAATATAGAGTTATTGATGCAGGGCGCTTGGAGAAACCCTGGACAGGTTTGTTTCAGAAGTTGGGAGGGGCCGACCGACCCTCCTAATCCTAAGGAGTGTCGCTCAAAGGAGTTAGCCCACTTCTAGTTATCCTAGTATCATATATTTTCTTTTGTGATGTTTTAGGGTTAGTTATTTTTGTTGTGTTTGTTTCGGGATAGACTTTTCATCTCCTTTTCCCTTCTAGGATTGTATCCATGGGTTCTCATTCTTGAGGTGGTATTTATCCTTCCGATTTCCTTCCCCATGCCTTCTCCACACTACTTCCTTACCCTCGGCGCTCCATCTATGTTGCCGCCACCCAAACCGCTTGCATCTTGGAGAAACCCTGGACAGGTTTGTGTCATCCTTATAGGTACTTAGAGATTGAAATTTGTCTTATTTGCTTCACTCTTGGAGGAATCACATATCCAATAGTCTAACACAAGATTGAAAATTAGAACATAATTTTTTTTAATCAAAATTGAATAAAATTGCATGCCTGTATATCTTTTTATATAATCATTTAACTTTTTCATCGATTTCCCCTTCAATTTAAAGTCTCTTATAATTCACATAAATTTTGAAATTATGATAAAGTTAAGTTATGTTGATGATGAAGAGAGTGTTGCTCAAATATCTCAAGAATACACCCAAACGATTCGTGCTTCTTCTTGATTTAAGCTATCAAGGAATATTGTGGAAAGCTATATGAGAATCCTATGAATAATGCACCAAATAAAGATTAACTAGATACTCATTAAGCTACTCTATGGTAGTTGCAGGATAAGATCCACAGGATTTGCCCAACATTCTCTCAAATTAAGGAAGAAAAAAAATTGCATGTTATGGGAAGCTCTATAACATAAATCTGAAATTTTAAACTTATAAATAAAAAGTAATTAGTCCTTAGGATTCGTTGATAGTGACATTTAAATTAAATGAAAGGAGAGGTTGCCTTGACCAGACATATCATAACTAAATGGAACAGAAAAAAAGGCTTTCTAGTGATTTCTTCCTTTGTTTTATTTTGCATTTATACGATTTCTTTACATGTTTTTTTTCTTGTATCATGGCATGCTTCTTTCTTCCGTCGTTAAAAAGTCATAAAAGTGACACGGAAGAGGGAATTTGTGAGGGATGACAATGTGGTGCGGAATGAAAAATAAGTTAGCTCTGAAGTGTGCATATTATACGTTGTATCAACCATAATCTTATGTTTTATATCAAGCAGATTATATGATGTAATTGTGAGCTTTGATATCAATTTTATGGAAAATGTTTTATGGTTTTGGATTTTTAATGCAAGTTTAACGTGTGAGATTTTTTTCAACATCCACACAAAATTCATATGACACTAGCTCTTATTATTTTCTACTTTTGATGAAAATTAAAAGCACACTGAAAGCAACTGAGTAGCAAATTCCAATGGCCTCCAACTAAAAAATAATAACTATAAATTTTATATCATGAGTGCCATTCAAACTTTGAAAGTTTTGCACTTGATGAAGATCAAATTATTTTTAAGTTGGATTAAATGTAGTCATGTTCTTAAATCAATAATAAGGTAATAAGAATAAAATAAAGGAACACCCTTTCCCTTGTATAAGAAGATAACTTCATTTGAAACTTTATAAGTTTTAATTGATCAGCAAGTTGACTCGCTAAAATCGATGAAAAGAACATTCAATTAATATTTTATTGAAGTTACCACTTGTTAGGTTTCGTACATGCATTATACAAAGCTAGTTGGGAATTTTCTTATACATGTTCAATGTGGAACAGTATTCAGAATGCACATATTGATCCTTTTCAAGTTTCACTGATCAACAAGTTGACTCGCTAAGATCGAATGAAAAGTATTAGAAGATCCCAAAAGATTTATTAGGAGATATTAGAAGAATTTTCTAGTTATTATGTTGTCTTTCCTGTTATTTCTTTTAATATGTATTTATGTATTTCCTACCTTATGTCTTTCCTTTTTATCTTTTGGGTGTCATTAGGAAAGATTTGAGTATTATATCTTTCATTTTCTATACCCTTGTATGATGTATCTATACTTCTTTTTGCTGCTCAATGAGATTATTCCGCTCTATTCTCAAATCTTACATGGTATCAGAGCCAAAGTTATAACTCTAGCCGTGAGATTGGAGTTGCGTGTTTAATTTTTCNTACCTCTTTTTGCTGCTCAATGAGATTATTCCGCTCTATTCTCAAATCTTACATGGTATCAGAGCCAAAGTTCTAACTCTAGCCGTGAGATTGGAGTTGCGTGTTTAATTTTTAAGTTCTCTATTTTTTTTGTTCATTACTTTATTTATCCTGACCATCTTGTTGGCTTTTAGTGCACGTCTGATGACATAGAAATTCACCTACTTGCTGGCAACTTTATGATATTCAGATCTCAAATTCTTGAAACTGTGTATTTTTTATGTGCCCTTGATCATATTTCTTNTGACATAGAAATTCACCTACTTGCTGGCAACTTTATGATATTCAGATCTCAAATTCTTGAAACTGTGTATTTCTTATGTGCCCTTGATCATATTTCTTCCCTGTGGTTATTGTCTGTTGTTTGATCTATTTTATGGCATTTTTTGTCTATTTTTTGAATTTTCTCATTATTATACCCATTTATGTTTTTGTTTTTCCTTTTTTGTCTTTATTTATCCTTATTTCATCTTTCAGGTACTGGCATGACTGGAATGGTATCCGGAGTGCCTGTTTCTGTTGAAATGGGGAAAAAGACACTTTTGCTTTTGAAAGGGAAAGAACGGGCAAGTTCTTATGTAAGCAAGCAGCTACTTCACGTCTTGATTCATTTTGCTGTTTTTACCCTACCATTTTAGTATTGGCATGTCATTTTACTCTCATTGAGTGACCAATGGCAGCCACATGCAGGATGCTTCATCACAAATAAGAAACTTACATGGCTCAGCTTCCTTTAAACAGATTCAGCAACTTGAGGCTTCTGGAAGAGTTATTAGAAGCATATTATCTAACAAAGAAAGACATCAGGTGTTGACATATCAATCAGACACTCAATTAATTAATGGTAACAAAGAGAGAGAAAAATGCCTTCCCAGACCTCCTCTCACACCGCCAAATTTNAGAGTTATTAGAAGCATATTATCTAACAAAGAAAGACATCAGGTGTTGACATCTCAATCAGACACTCAATTAATTAATGGTAACAAAGAGAGAGAAAAATGCCCTCGACCTCCTCTCGCACCGCCAAATTCGGAGGAACGTTCTTCTGGTTTATTTAATTCAGCTGCTTCTGATGCTGATGGAAAATTGCATATGGATGAACAGGTTGATTCAAATGAATCACATGTATTTATTAGTGATAATAAACATGAAAAGCGCCTGAGAAATAAAGATAGGCCTGATTGCAGTGTATGGACTCCCCTTCGTCGCTCGGATAATTCTCATGGTAGGTGCAGGATTTTCCTCGTCTTTGGCAATTCAATAATTTTCATCTGATTTTTTATGCAAATCTATTTAATGAATGAGCGAATATTTTCCTTTTGAGTGTAGGGCGTGGCAATAAGTTGTTATCCACCAATGAGATTCCATTCACTCATGACGAGAAACATGATTATCCGAATGGCAATAGAAATTCAGAATTTAGAGGCCTTGGAGTTAGACGAATAAGCCATACTTTGGATAATGGTATGCTTTGGTGCTTCTTTGTGCGGTCTTCGTTATAATTATCGTGATTATTTTTTATTCTTTTGCTGTACATGTGAGGTTTATGAGAGCATTGAGCTGTATGTATACTTGTATAGGTACACATAGGCATGTAGGCCGTCGCGGATCAAATTATGGTTCGAAGGAGTTAGATAGCCCTACAACTATAGCAGAAGGGAAACCTTTGAAGAAAGGTCCTTGCTATGGGTCATATGAGGTGAGTTGCTTCTTTTTGGGAAACCTTTTTGTTGGTGTCAAATGCTGACTAATAAAACTCATAAGATTATGTTTCACAGAAACAAGTGTGGGTTCAGAAGTCTGGTTCTGCTGCATGATCTTCTCTTGAGGATGTAAGTATTAATCACATTTATTACTTTTTTCTCTATGTTAGTGGAACTTGTAGTCTATCTATTTTTTATGCATTTTTCTGTTGCAAAAGCAATCTTCTTTCAGCATCACTTGGCCCTAGTCACGGATTTTGGAGGAGACTATTTAATCTAATCCTTCCATGCACATTCTAGTGATTTTTCTTTGTTTTATTCGCGCCTGAAATGTTTCGAACCCCATTATATAGTTATCACGTATATGCAGTCATCACTAGCACCATGCCATTGTTTGCGTCTTAATTACATGCATTTGAAGTCATATTTAAGTAATCAGAGTAGGATGGTTTGATCCTTATGTAAATCAGGTGATTGATGAATTCTTAATTGATTTAACTATTGTAATAATAAAAAAAACTAAAGGCATGTTTCCTTGTCCTCTGCTGGGTGAAGTAAGCATAGCCCTTTGGGCTAGGTCTACAAATTTATTCCTCATACATGTGCAGATGAGTCTGTGGAGTGATTATAGATCAAGGAAATGCGGTTAAAAGTAGAATGAGAAAAGTGGAATGTAGAAAATGAAAAATCTTATGTTTTAATTTTATTTTTTTGCTGTGTGGAAAATGCTAATATGTAAGCTATGGTTGGAGAAACAATTATAGAGTAAAGAATCAACTATGAAAATAAATTTTTAATCCTGGAATCTAAATATAACTTTACAATAGAAATTAAATATTGTTGTTCATGGATAGTTGAATTTCTGTAGATGAACAAATGTTAGCTATGAATTACTAGATTATTGCAGATAGAAAGAGAATCGTCATGGATTTTTTTGGTTAATTTAGCTAGAATATGTTGACTGAATTCATGATTATTTCAACGCTTCTCAAACTAAGTTTTATGTGTCGATCATTCCTAGCCTGTTAATTAGATTATCAAATTTATTCTAGTTAAAGCCTTGATGTGGATATTCATATTTGTGGTCTGAGAGTTTGTTAGAATATATACTTTAGTTAGTTTAGTCTGTTTTTATTTTTTTAGAGATGCCATACTTAAATGCGTTTTTATATAGTTAGGCTTTAGTAGGTTAGATGCATTGTTAAGGTCATAGAGAGTTTGCTGTTTTGGTGATGGATTGGTTGGTTGAATAAGAGGCTTATTTGAAATATTTGATGGACGCGGGTTTGATGAAAGAGAATAAGATGATTGCATAAGTTTCAACTTTAAATTGTTATTCAAAATTTTACTTCTGATATTTGGGCTTGAAGTAGCAAGGTTAGTTCAAGGAATGTTATGTTTATGGAATTATAATTTTTGTTAACGACTAAAAAGTTTTATTTATACTTTTTTGATTTGGGGGTAACTAATAAGGATACTTTTAATAAATTTTATCATCTAATTTGTTATAGTGCTTTGAATGAGCATAAATGATGACCGAACCCTCAAAGTCTTTTGGATAAAAGAAATAATTTTAGTATTACAAAATGAAGAAAAGGGTTTGAGGGTTTGAAATTTATTATCGCTACTTAGGAATATTTGTGGAGAACAGTAGTGATCTAGCCACCCCAATTTTATTAAGGGATGTCGATACATGGATTATTTTTTGATACAACCACAACAACAATAGCAACAACAAAGCCTTTATCCCACTAAGTGGGGTCGACTGCATGAATCCTTTTACTCTTTTGCGTCTTATGGAGTGTCATATTTTCATTTAATTCTATTAGATTAAGATCATTTTTTATACAATATGCCCAAGCCTATTTAGGTCTCCCTTTGCCTTTTTTAACATTAGTCGAAGATAAAAACACCTACTCTCCTAATCGGATCATTAGATGGTCAACTATTTANTCAAATGAATCACATGTATTTATTAGTGATAATAAACATGACAAGCGCCTGAGAAATAAAGATAGGCCTGATTGCAGTGTATGGACTCCCCTTCGTCGCTCGGTTGGTTCTCATGGTAGGTGCAGGATTTTCCTTGTCTTTGGCAATTCAATAATTTTCATCTGATTTTTTATGCAAATCTATTTAATGAATGAGCGAATATTTTCCTTTTGAGTGTAGGGCGTGGCAATAAGTTGTTATCCAACAATGAGATTCCATTCACTCATGACGAGAAACATGATTATCCAAATGGCAATAGAAATTCAGAATTTAGAGGCCTTGGAGTTGGACGAATAAGCCATACTTCGGATAATGGTATGCTTTGGTGCTTCTTTGTGCGGTCTTCGTTATAATTATCGTGATTATTTTTTATTCTTTTGCTGTACATGTGAGGTTTATGAGAGCATTGAGCTGTATGTATACTTGTATAGGTACACATAGGAATGTAGGCCGTCGCAGATCAAATTATGGTTCGAAGGAGTTAGATAGCCCTACAACTATAGCAGAAGGGAAACCTTTGAAGAAAGGTCCTTGCTATGGGTCATATGAGGTGAGTTGCTTCTTTTTGGGAAACCTTTTTGTTGGTGTCAAATGCTGACTAATAAAACTCATAAGATTATGTTTCACAGAAACAAGTGTGGGTTCAGAAGTCCGGTTCTGCTGCATGATCTTCTCTTGAGGATGTAAGTATTAATCACATTTATTATTTTTTCTCTATGTTAGTGGAACTTGTAGTCTATGCTATTTTTTTATGCATTTTTCTGTTGCAAAAGCAATCTTCTTTCAGCATCACTTGGCTCTAGTCACGGATTTTGGAGGAGACTATTTAATCTAATCCTTCTNCTTTGCAGCGCTGGATCTGCAGCTACCAAACCTTATTTACAAAAGTCTGCTGGTAATGCCTGCACTCCATACTCTCATAATTATTCTTTCGTTATCAAATCTTAAATTATATTTTTTATGCAGTAAATGTGAGCGATTATTGGCGATGGACGAGTCCTTAGCTTTAATATTACCTCCTGTGCGTCGCTCTTATCGGAATGCTTCTGCATCGAAGTATTGCCGAAACCAGTTGGCTTCATCTGATATGGGCTATGGTTGTGATTTTGTCTTTGCCTACCATATTGGGTGCTCTGTTGATGATTCATGATGCTGCTCGGATGCTTAATGCTTTCACAAATTTTGTTCAGCTTGTTTCTTGACTGCAAATTTCACCAAAAGGTAAGTAGTATTAGCTCGTTCTTTCACTATGGCGATACTATTTATGTTTGTCATATGATATGGTTCAAAAGTTAACATGTAATAAATTTTATATTATTGAAGTCTTGTATTGCCATTTAGCAAAATTTTTGTCTCTTCGTGTTTGCATCATATTGGGCTTCAGAGAGATAATCAAAAGAAATGAAAAACTCTAACAGAATACTTGAAAGCAATAAATATTATGATTAACATGCATTTAATTTCAGGAGGACTTTGTTACTTGTCGAGCTAGATATGATATTTGAATCAAGCAAAAATTGGCCATGGAGGTTGCAAATCAAAGTAAAGAAGATAAGGCNTTGTTGTTCATGGATAGTTGAATTTCTGTAGATGAAAAAATGTTAGCTATGAATTACTAGATTATTGCAGATAGAAAGAGAATCGTCACGGATTTTTTTGGTTAATTTAGCTAGAATATGTTGACTGAATTCATGATTATTTCAAAGCTTCTCAAACTAAGTTTTATGTGTCGATCATTCCTAGCCTGTTAATTAGATTATCAAAATTTATTCTAGTTAAAGCCTTGATGTGGATATTCATATTTGTGGTCTGAGAGTTTGTTAGAATATATACTTTAGTTAGTTTAGTCTGTTTTTATTTTTTTAGAGATACCATACTTAAGTGCGTTTTTATATAGTTAGGCTTTAGTAGGTTAGATGCATTGTTAAGGTCATAGAGAGTTTGCTGTTTTGGTGATGGATTGGTTGGTTAAATAAGAGGCTTATTTGAAATATTTGATGCCCGATGGTTTGATGAAAGAGAATAAGAGATGATTGCATAAGTTTCAACTTTAAATTGTTTTTCAAAAATTTACTCCTGATTTTTGGGCTTGAAGTAGCTAGGTTAGTTCAAGGAATGTTATGTTTATGGAATTATAATTTTTGTTAACGACTAAAAGGTTTTATTTATACTTTTTTGATTTAGGGGTAACCAATAAGGATACTTTTAATAAATTTTATCATCTAATTTGTTATAGTGCTTTGAATGAGCATAAATGATGACCGAACCCTCAAAGTCTTTTGGATAAAAGAAATAATTTTAGTATTACAAAATGAAGAAAAGGGTTTGAGGGTTTGAAATTTATTATCGCTACTTAGGAATATTTGTGGAGAAGAGTAGTGATCTAGCCACCCCAATTTTATTAACGGATGTCGATACATGAATTATTTTTTGATACAACCACAACAATAATAGCAACAACAAAGCCTTTATCCCACTAAGTGAGGTCGACTGCATGAATCCTTTTACTCTTTTGCGTCTTATGGAGTGTCATATTTTCATTTAATTCTATTAGATTAAGATCATTTTTTATACAATATGCCCAAGCCTATTTAGGTCTACCTTTGCCTTTTTTAACATTAGTCGAAGATAAAACACCTACTCTCCTAATCGGATCATTAGATGGTCAACTATTTGGGTCTACCTCTGCCTTTTTTAACATTAGTCGAAGCTAAAACATCTACTCTCCTAATCGGATCATTAGATGGTCGACGTTTAATGTGACCAAACCATCTAAGACGACTCTCTCCAATCTTGTTCGCCACTGGAGCTACACCAACCCTATCACAGATATAACATTTCACATTTTGTCTCTAAGTTTCAAGCCACTCATCCACCTAAGCATTCTCATCTCAACAACACTTAACTTTGTTTTAAGCTTCTCTTTTAAAGACCACCATTCTGCGTTATAGAGCATTGCAGGTCTCACCACACCATATTTTAAAATTTTCTTTTTAGTTTAAGCCGTACTTTTCTATCACACAATAGGCTCGAAGCATTTCTCCACTTCAACCAACCAACTTGAATTCTACTAATAATGTTCCCATCTATATAACCATCACTCTGAACAATAGACCCCGAGATATCTAAAATGTTTAATGATTTGATCACCCATAGTTACAACTCTATCACTAGAGCAACTACTACTAAACTTACAATCCATGTATTCAGTTTTAGTTCTACTCAAACGAAGACCTTTAGACTCCAATGTAGACCTCCATAATTTGAGTTTTTCCTGAACTCTTTCTCTAGTCTTATCCACAAGAAGGATATCATTAGCAAAAAGCATACACCAAGGTACATCCTCTTGTAAATGTCCAGTAAACGCATCCATAACTAATGCAAAAAGATATGGGCTTAAAGTCGACCCTCGATGTAATTCAACTGAAATAGGAACATACTTGGTCAATCCTCCTATTCGAACACAAGTAACAACTCTAGTATACATAACTTTAATGACTTGAATATTGAATATAAGTCATATCAACACCTTTTTTCTCCAGAACTCTTTAATGGACTTCTCTTGGAACCTCATCGTAAGCTTTTTCTAAATCAATAAAAAAGAGCATTCTTATTCTCTCTGTAGTTCTCCATCAAATCTCTCAATAAATGTCTAGCTTCCATAGTAGACCTACTCGACATAAATCCAAACTAATTATGAGAAATCTTTGTATCACGTCTTAACCTATGTTTAATTGCCTTCTCCCATAATTTTAAAGTATGAATATTGGAGATAAATTTTTTGATTGNTTTAATGGACTTCTCTTGGAACCTCATCGTAAGCTTTTTCTAAATCAATAAAAAAGAGCATTCTTATTCTCTTTGTAGTTCTCCATCAAATCTCTCAATAAATGTCTAGCTTCCATGGTAGACCTACTCGACATAAATCCAAACTAATTATGAGAAATCTTTGTATCTCGTCTTAACCTATGTTCAATTGTCTTCTCCCATAATTTTAAAGTATGAATATTGGAGATAAATTTTTAGATTAATTTGAAGCATTCTTTGCCATTGATGATTTTTGAGACTTGGTTTTTTAATTAAAATTGAGTCATGCTGTTGAAATATTCAAAGATTAATCCCTGCTTGATTTTTCTTCATTAAGAAAACCCAATTTTCTTCACAATAAGAAAAATACGGTTGTCCTAGGCAATAGTGCCAAAGCCAGACATTGCTATCATTTTTTAAAAAGCTATTGGAATTTGAAGGTTTTGGTGGCATTTAGGAGGCAGAGTTTCTGAATAACTATTTGCAATTCAATCAACTTAGTTTAAATTTTGAGAGCGACAATTTATTTTATATATTTGTAATATTTTTTTTTCTTGAGCATGTTTCTTAATAGATAGCAAGTTGTAATTTTGGCTAGCGACTAAAAGCAATTATTTTTGTCATATCTTTTGAGAGAATAACTAAAATTATTCCTACCACTTTTGATTACTACTCGCTCTTAATTTGGGCATTTTAATTTTCATGGCATGGCTTATAATGTTGAAAGAAATTTATTTCGTCATATGGTTTAATGTTCGCTTGTCTTCTTGTCAAATAGTAGATCCTTTTAGGTTGCAATTAGGACATCTAATAATTTACTTCAAACAACCATGCTTATGCTGGGCGGGTTAAGCTTCTAATAGGAGAATAGGNATAACTATTTGCAATTCAATCAACTTAGTTTAAATTTTGAGAGCGACAATTTATTTTATATATTTGTAATATATTTTTTTCTTGAGCATGTTTCTTAATAGATAGCAAGTTGTAATTTTGGCTAACGACTAAAAGCAATTATTTTTGTCATATCTTTTGAGAGAATAGCTAAAATTATTCCTACCACTTTTGATTACTACTCGTTCTTAATTTGGGCATTTTAATTTTCATGGCATGGCTTATAATTTTGAAAGAAATTTATTTCGTCATATGGTTTAATGTTCGCTTGTCTGCTTGTCAAATAGTAGATCCTTTTAGGTTGCAATTAGGACATCTAATAATTTACTTCTTCAAACAACCATGCTTATGTTGGGCGGGTTGAGCTTCTAATAGGAGAATAGTTAATTATTTTATTTTTTGTCAAGATGAAATCAAAGGCGAGAACAACTCTGATATGTTTTTATTGTTTGTTCTTTTTGAAATTTCTTAGTCCAATATTTTATCATCTGTTTTTTTTTTTGTTTTTTGTTTGAATTTTTCATTTTGAGGTCTATTTCTATCATTTNTCTGATATGTTTTTATTGTTTGTTCTTTTTGAAATTTCTTCGTCCAATATTTTATCATCTGTTTTTTTTTTTTGTTTTTTGTTTGAATTTTTCATTTTGAGGTCTATTTCTATCATTGAAGTTTCTTTGGTACTAGTTTCTTTATGAAAATTTCCACTATTTTCTTTCTTGGTAATTCTTCACATAAATTTTTATCACTAACTTGAGTAAGATTTAGTTTTTGAAGTTAAACTTTAATAGCTCTGTATCTTGTTGGAATTTAGAAGTGAAAAGAGTGAATAATGAGAGATTTTATTACTAAATATTATTATATTGTTCTATGTTAAAAAGACGAGAAGCTTCTCATAATAGGCGGGAAAATACTATCNAATTTAGAAGTGAAAAGAGTGAATAATGAGAGATTTTATTACTAAATATTATTATATTGTTCTATATTAAAAAGACGAGAAGCTTCTCATAATAGGCGGGAAAATAACTATAAAAGAAAGAAATAAATATGAAATTAATCTTTAATTTTAGAATATTGAATCACATGCACAATAAAAATAAAATGTTATTCACATATTGTTGGTTAGTTGTAAATGAAGAGAGGGTCCACAAATTATGGGCTATTATCAGTGAAAGTTGCTATTTTTCAAATTACTTTAGATTGAATAATGTTGGCCATGTGTTTAGAATTATTCAAAAAAAAAAAAAAGGGAGAGCCACATATAATTTACTATTTAATTCCATTGAATTTACAATTGACATGGTTTAGATCTGCTAGATCGGAAAACTCAAAATTAAAAATTAAAGAATGGCCAACTTATTCACCCTTAAGTACTTTTGAAATGTTATATGAATTAATACTATTATAGTTGTTTGGTGCTTTTTATGTGTATTTAATGGTCAAGGCATTAGTTGCTAGCATAGGGAGCCATTTGAGAGAGGCATTATTTTTTCACTTATTTTAATTATGAAGAATAATTTTACTGAGTATAATATAATAATCTTCAAATAAAATAATAAAATGGGATAGAAAACATATATTTTTATTTGGTTCTTATAATTACTAAAATGGTAAAAAATTTTCAAATGGACAACCTAAAAGAAAGGATCTACAAGATCTAAAAGTTACTTTTCAAGTCTAACAGATAAAAGAATTAGTTTGTAGCTTATATAGCATAAAGATTAATCTAATCTCTATTAATATCTATTTCATTTTCTTCATCGCTGGTATTCACTTTGCATTATTAGATTTGTAGCTATGGTTTTATATGCTTTAAAAATGATTAAAAAAAATGCGAGCATGACACTTGGCGCCTTTTACTAATGTACTCATCAGGGCGCATGGCACCTTAGTGGTGACGCTCACTTAGTAATTATTTGAGGCAATGAAGCCTCACCTTCCTCACCAGTGCTCGGCTTGCTTTTGATAAATGTGGTAGGAATTCAAGGATGTAGTATTCATTCCCTTGACTTCATTAATGTATTTAGTCTTTCCATTGTAGTTTGTTTAGAACTGCTCTTGCCATGTTAAAATTGTACAAATTGGCATTGCATTTTGTCTATATGAGATGACGCTTAAGTCTTATAGCATTTTGAGAAGTAAGCCTCACAAGTAATAAATTGAGTAAAGTATGAAATATTATACTAACATCATAGTATTACCTATGAAGTGGCATATTAACATCCTCATATAATGCCATGAAATAGCAAGCGTCGTGCAATCAAGAACATCATTAGACATCCAATACGAGCTTTTAACATTGATCAAATTTTAGACTGATCTTAATAAAAATATTTTTTCATGATTGAATATTTCTCGAAGCTTATTCAAATTTTATTTGTATTTCCGAATAAAGTTCGAGCAATAATCGAAGAATGTTTGATTTTGATTTAAAAATATTTTAATCAAAGTTCGATCAATATTTTATCAATGTTTGATTTTTTTTCAAACATTTTTTAGTTTTGTTGTTTGATTATATTTATGTTCAAGCAAATTTCAAGCATGAATAAAATAATGATTCAACAATTATATGAGCATAATTCAATTTGTTGTTTTGCACTCAATTTCTTGTTGAAATTGATTGGATTTTGTTGTTTTGCTAATTATAACTCAAATTTTGAGGCGAGACGGGCCTTGAGGCACCTCACATACTACGAGGCCTCGATGAGAGATCATAAGGGGCACACCTGACGACAAAAATTTTTTGAAGGTATTAAGGTGGACCTTTTATTGCACAATTTAAAATCTTAACCCTTGCATGACTTGTAGGGATTATTAATATAGCTGTTAGCATACATTTTAAATACTTATAGTGCTGTAGCTTATAAAATTGATTAATCTAGAAATAAGTCGTTGGGAGCAAGACATTGTAAGCAATCTTGAATTGTCTTACATGGTCGCTATCAACATTTTTTATAACATCAATTTTTTCGAAGTTGAATGGAATGAGTGTTTTTAATTTTAAATTTGAGGAAAGATGTTCTCTTCCTAGGAGAAACCTTTTTCTACCATCTTNGTCGCTATCAACATTTTTTATAACATCAATTTTTTCGAAGTTGAATGGAATGAGTGTTTTTAATTTTAAATTAGAGGAAAGTTGTTCTCTTCCTAGGAGAAACCTTTTTCTACAATCTTAAATAGGGTTATAAAAAATATGTTATTTGTATTTGATCACACTTGGCTTGATAATTAGCTTAACTTTGTCTAATTTTTTTATTCTTTTATATTTAATTTGCTAGATACGAGCGGAACTCTGTTTGATTTTGTTTGACTTGATAGTAGATTGTATATGTTTATACATATACATAAAAGGACACATTTATGTGCTAGTTTGTCAATATACTTATATGTGTGTGCATTTGTTCGTGTGCTTGTGCGTGTGTACATAACCAATAATAGATATAAGGAGAAATAGAGAGAGAGAAAGTGTTATTAGATGTAATAGTAAGCACTCGCTACAGGATGATTGGAGAGTGGATAATGCACAAATTCAATGCTTTGCTACTCCCAAGTAAAATTTCGAAATTGTTGGATGGCATTAGAGCAAAAAAGCTTTTTGTCACTGTTTGTCCATTTATTTTAAATTGTTTAAGTGTGGAATGAAAGCTTGTATAAAGGCCAGGACACTTGAGTAAAATAAGTGGAGCAACTTAAAGTAGCAACACAATGAACTTAAGATAATGTAAGTAGGCAACATGCATTTCATACGATGACATAAAAATTGAAATGTCTATGCCTTTCCCTTAACCAAATTATGAAAAAATTGAAATCAAACAAAGCTAAGAAGTGATGGGTCAATTGACATGACGNTAACCAATAATAGATATAAGGAGAAATAGAGAGAGAGAAAGTGTTATTAGATGTAATAGTAAGCACTCGCTATATGGTGATTGGAGAGTGGATAATGCACAATTTCAATGCTTTGCTACTCCCGAGTAGAATTTTGAAATTGTTGGATGGCATTAGAGCAAAAAAGCTTTTTTTCACTGTTTGTCCATTTATTTTAAATTGTTTAAGTATGGAATGAAAGCTTGTATAAAGGCCAGGACACTTGAGTAAAATAAGTGGAGCAACTTAAAGTAGCAACACAATGAACTTAAGATAATGTAAGTAGGCAACATGCATTTCATACGATGACATAAAAATTGAAATGTCTATGCCTTTCCCTTAACCAAATTATCAAAAAATTGAAATCAAACAAAGCTAAGAAGTGATGGGTCAATTGACATGACAGCCACATCATAGATAAAGATGTAAGCTATGGGAGACCAATTAGTTAGCAAAAGTCATTGGCGATAAAAGAAGCAATTAGCAGGAGACTTGGGAGAGGTACAACATTGGAGCTTTTGATAGAACCGATCCAAATGCTCACAGTCCTTATCCATTATAAATACAAATTGTCTTACATTGCTCAAAGCTAGCAACATATGCTTAGATTCTGATCATTAATAGAATTATATATTGATTTGATATTGTAATGCATTACAAATGTTAATTTTTATATGAATTATTCACCCAAGAATTTGAGAATCGTTCTTTATGTAGCGCCAACATACTACTCTTTAATGGAGCAGAGCCTTGGTTGCGTTGTGAATGTCCAGTTCTCTTCTGATGTTTGTGCTATACATTGCTCATAGCAACCCCACAATTAGGTCTTATAGGATTGTGGAGTGCTCACTTTTTTTTTATTTGAAGAGAATACTGCAGTGTTGTTCACTCGTGTCTCTTGATAGGTGGTTTTCACTGCGATAAGATAAAGCTTTCTTTTAAAAGGTGTTTTTGGGGTGTGCCCCTGTATGAGGCACGGGGCATTACCCCCCCAACACAATGAAGGGTTGGTTGGAAGAGCAAGGGGTAATCCTCATGGACGTACACCCCATGAGCTTTACGCTCTGAAACGTATGTGGGGTATATACCCCACTTGCAGCTACAACAGTAATAATAACAACAAGCCTTTATACTACTTAGTGAGGTTGGCTACATAAATCATTTTTGTCAAGTGTGTCCTATTGAGTGTCTTAAGATCATTTTTATACAACATGATCATGTATTTTTAGGTCTACCTCTATCTTTCTTAACACAATTCGAATATAAAATATCTACTCTCTTAAATTACATTTCATATAGATCATTTTTATTATAACTCTGCATCTAGATCTACTTCTAAAGTTACATTTCATATATTAGTTTTGGATATTGTCAAACAAAGGCCTTTAAACTTTAAAATTGATCTCCCATAATTCAAAATTTTTTTAAACTCTTTCTCTAGTTTCATCCACATGAAAGATATCACAAGCGAGAAGCAAAATTCTAATCATGTTGTTTCTCAGACCTAGCCATATCATCTCAGCCTCGTGTCTCCCACTCTTCTGCAAGCGCAGATAGCACCACTCGATCTAACCTCCTCCAAAAACCTTGCAAGATGAATATTCGAGCAAGTGGGAGCTGGGCAGGAAAAGGGAAAAGCTAAAGTTGTTCTCGACATCAGTTGGTATTCTTGTTTGAAGACAGGAGCAATGAGTTGCAGAGGTGGAGGTATCACGTTTGAGGAAAATGACGATGCAACCAGTGTTCCGCCTTCCAAGTGGGAGAATTATTAGGTGACATGGAGCCCGACTCAATTCATCCATGTTTGGACAGTTTTTATATCATTGGTAAGATATTGAATGTATTTAATTCTTTTTATGGATGCCTGCCCGCTACTTTACTGCTTGTATCTCGCCTCTTGTTTCTGCGAATAAGGAAGGAGAGGGTCCCGCGATCCCTTACATATCAGCAAAAGAAATTGGATCGTAACCTCTTTGGCAGCTGAACTCCATGCATCGCAAGGCCCAGCTCTTTCTAATTGCTTCTTCGGCCTTTTGGCTTACACAAGGAAGAAGGTCCGTNTCTTTCTTAACACAATTCGAATATAAAATATCTACTCTCTTAAATTACATTTCATATAGATCATTTTTATTACAACTCTGCATCTAGATCTACTTCTAAAGTTACATTTCATATATTAGTTTTGGATATTCTCAAACAAAGGCCTTTAGACTTTAAAATTGATCTCCATAATTCAAAATTTTCTTAAACTCTTTCTCTAGTCTTATCCACATGAAAGATATCACAAGCGAGAAGCAAAATTCTAATCATGTTGTTTCTCAGACCTACCCATATCATCTCAGCCTCGTGTCTCCCACTCTTCTGCAAGCGCTGAGAGCACCACTCGATCTAACCTCCTCCAAAAACCTTGCAAGATGAATATTCGAGCAAGTGGGAGCTGGCCAGGAAAAGGGAAAAGCTAAAGTTTTTCTCGACTTCAGTTGGTATTCTTGCTTGAAGACAGGAGCCATGAGTTGCAGAGGTGGAGGTATCACATTTGAGGAAAATGACGATGCAGCCAGTGTTCCGGCTTCCAAGTGGGAGAATTATTAGGTGACATGGAGCTCGACTCAATTCATCCATGTTTGGACAGCTTTTATATCGTTGGTAAGATATTGAATGTATTTAATTCTTTTTATGGATGCCTGCCCGCTACTTCCCTGCTTGTATCTCGCCTCTTGTTTCTGCGAATAAGGAAGGAGAGGGTCCCGCGATACCTTACATATTAGCAAAAGAAATTGGATCGTAACCTCTCTGGCAGCTGAACTCCATGCATCGCAAGGCCCAGCTCTTTCTAAGTGCTTCTTCGGCCTTTTGGCTTACACAAGGAAGAAGGTTCGCATAGCTGCTCCTTTTGCTTCTCCGCTCATCAGGGAATTGGAGAAAGGATCGGCTTCCCTTTGTCTTCTTCTGTGGCTTGCGGGTAGAGAGAGAGAAAGAGAGAGAACAAAGAGAGAGAGAGAGAGAGAGAGGAAGAGAGAAAGAGCTTTTCTTGTTAGTCGAAGTGATCGGCAGTGTGTAATTCCTCAAGCTAATATAATCCTCTGCAGCTCCGTGGACGTNTCTTCTTCCGTGGCTTGCGGGTAGAGAGAGAGAAAGAGAGAGAACAAAGAGAGAGAGAGAGAGAGAGAGGAAAAGAGAAAGAGCTTTTCTTGCAAGTCGAAGTGATGGGCAGTGTGTAATTCCTCAAGCTAATATAATCCTCTGCAGCTTCGTGGACGGAGGCAATTAGCCGAACCACGTAAATATATGTGTGCATGTTCCGCTGTGTTTTTTGTTTTGCTAATATTCTCGTTCCAATTTTTGCTTTATTATCGTCATTTTTCACAACACTTCCCTTGATCTAGAGAAGATCAGTTCTACATTTGTGATCTCCACAAATCCTAATCTGTAGGCCTCATAACTTATTTAATATCTTATGTTAGGCCTTTTTGTGATGTTGATTGTTGACAATCTTTGGGT
>JXCR01128610.1:8635-19316 GCA_002079205.1 Phalaenopsis hybrid cultivar | reverse complement strand
GTCGTATAGCCGCCCTATCCCGATTCTTAGCTCGTTCTGGAGATAAGTATCTGCCGTTCTTCAAAATATTAAGAGGAGCACGGAACACTGGTTTTCAATGGACAGATGACTGTCAGATTGCTTTCGAACAACTTAAGACATATTTGGTTTCACCGCCCCTTCTCTCAAAACCCATCCAAGGGGAAATGTTATTTATCTATTTGGCTATTTCACTTCATGCAATAAGCTCTGTCTTAGTCAGAATAGAAAACACAATCGAGAAACCAGTATATTACGTCAGTAAAGTTCTCTCTGATATAGAAAGTCGCTATCCAATGGCGGACAAGATTGCACTAGCCCTGGTATTCTCGGCAAGGAGACTCCGTCCTTACTTTCAGGCTCACACTATTGGCGTTTACACACAACTCCCTTTGAAGGCAATCCTACAAAAACCAGAAGCATCAGGAAGATTAGTTAAATGGTCAGTAGAATTGGGAGAATTTGACATCCACTATTTACCGCGACCAAACATCAAATCACAGGTGTTGGTCGACTTTGTGGTAGAATGTACAGTGCCTACTGCTGATGAACCACCCTCTTCTCTTCCACATTCACCTCAGTGGACACTTTATATAGACGGAGCATCTAGAAACTCAGGAGTCGGTGCAGGAATACTACTCATCTCCCCATCGAAAGACATTTTAGAGTACGGACTTCGTTTGAAATTTCCAGCCACCAATAATGTTGCTGAATATGAAGCACTTGTCGCCGGAGTAAAGCTTGCCATCAACTGTGAAGTACGAAACATGATTATCTACACTGATTCTCAACTCGTTTCATCCCAAGTAGAAAGAGAATTTGACGCTCATAACTCACAACTGGTGCAGTATCTCAGTCTCGTAAGAACACTTCTCGCCCAAATTGAAACATGTCAGCTCGTTCATATACCTCGGGAGCATAACACCCGAGCTGATGCCCTCTCCAAGCTTGCAACTTCAACAACTGGAGATCTCTATAAAAGAAGGTATATTGAAGAGATACATTTTCCTAGCATCCATGGCCCATGAGAGATACTATCTATAGATGACCCAAGGGAGTCATCTTGGATGGATCCTATCATCTCCTTCCTCCAAGACGGAACACTGCCAGATGATGCCACGACATCAATTCGCATCCGACGCATGGCGGCCAACTTCATCCTTATAGGGGATGAACTGTACAAGAAGGCATTTGTAGGTCCATATCTCAAGTGTCTTCCTCCATCTGAAGCTGATTATGCTCTACGAGAAGTTCATTCCGGAATATGCGGGGAGCATCTTGGTGGCAGAGCACTTGCTCTTAAAATAATGAGGCAAGGCTTCTACTGGCCCACGATCAAGCAAGATGCATTAGAGTTTGTGCAAAAATGCAAGAATTGCCAACTACACTTCAATCTTACACATGCACCGCCAGTGGAACTCACTTCTTTTCTAAGTCCTTGGTCTTTCGCTCAATGAGGGGTAGATATCATGGGGTCATTTCCGATAGCTACTGGACAACGAAAATTCATCATCTTAGCTGTCGACTACTTCACTAAATGGGTAGAAGCAGAGCCTCTTGCCAAAATCACTGAGGCAAATGCCAAACAGTTTGTCTGAAAAAACATCATCTGTCGTTTTGGGCTTCCTGCGAAGATTGTCACTGATAATGGGACTCAATTCACTGGAAGGGTTTTCACATCATTCTGCAAGGATCTACACATTCAGTTGGTGCACACTGCTGTGGCGCATCCCCAAACAAATGGACAAACAGAAGTAACAAATCGTACTGTGCTCAAAGGATTGAAAACTCGACTTGAGAAGGCTGGGGGAAATGGGTAGAAGAGCAGCACAACGTACTTTGGGCCTATCGCACAACCGTGCGAACTCCAACTGGGGAAACTCCATATAACTTGTGTTTCGGCACTGAGGCTATTATCCCAGTTGATATCAGAATTCCGAACCCGCGAGTTAAGACTTTCGACTCAGATAACAACGAGGAAAAACTCCGACAACATTTGGATCTTCTTCCAGAAACACGCGATGTGGCCCATCTTAGAGCTGCTTCATATCGCCAAAGAGTTGCTCGCCAATTTAACCGGAGAGTCAAGCCTCGACCTATTTCCATCGGTGACCTGATCTTGCGTAGTATTGAAGCAGCCGGCCATGGTCCACAACGCAATAAATTATCACCTCTATGGGAAGGCTCATATATTGTAGCTGCTATGATCAAGCCTGGAACCTTTAAGCTTAAAGATTCGGATGGAAAAATCTTGCCCCGGACTTGGAATGCAGAGAATCTTCGCAAATATTATCAGTAACACCCCAGTCATGTAGTCCAATATGTTATTACATCGCAACTCATGCATAATCAATGTATCTTAAATATTATTCACTTACTTTCCTATACATAAAAATATCTTTTATAAAGTGTAATGACTCATCAACGAGTCATCTCATGCTCTCGACTCGAGAAATACACAACTTCGGTTGTATCTTAGTCAGAGCACGATCAATCCCAGGGGGATCAATCCCAGGGGGATTTGATCTAACCTCTTCCATATGGGTTAACATCATCGAGTTTTAACTCTGGTAAACAACCCTGGATAGGTTAACAGTCCTTAGTGGACTACACATGATTCCTTCCACACAGGTTCATAAAGCGAGCAATGCTCCATAAACAACCTCGGATGGGTTAATAAGTCCTCGGTGGACTTTCATTGGCTCCTCTCATACAAATTAACATCATCAAATAATATTATGATGCATAGCCCCAGCCTAGTCAAGGGTCACTGGCGATTTATCTCCAAGGTAACCTTCTTACGTGACATTGGACATCCAATGTGTTGCACCACCATGATGCTTCGTCCAACGTGTTGTCGTGACGCACCGTCGCAACGCGTCATCAAGCCGTAACACATCGCCGCGACATACCAATGTAACGCGTCGCGTCACTGCAATTCTTCCCCGCAACGCGTCGTGTTGCCTCAACGACCTGCCGCAACGAGAAAGAAGATCTCGTTGCTTGCCTGCTACGCATGACGGGAACGACTTTCCTCTTCGCCGCAACGAGAAAGAAGATCCCGTTGCTTGCCTTCTACGCAGGTCAGGGACAACTTTTCTCTTCGCCGCAACGAGAAAGAATATCCCGTTGCTTGCCTGCTACGCAGGACAGAGACGATTTTACTCTTCGCTACAACGTTTAGCAACGAGGCACCCCAAAAAAACGCACCGCCACATCGCGCCGCGACGCGCCGTTACGTCGCGCCGTAGCATCACTCCGCCACAGTGCAACGACGCGATGCATCTCCACATCGCGCCGCTACGCATTACGCCGCCGCATCGCACCACCACTGTGCAACGTCGCAATGCATTTTTACATCGCTTCGCGACCTATTGCACCACCGCGTCGCACCGCCACGATGCAACACCGTGATGCACCGCCACGACACACCGCGGCAATTCGACCCTCTGGTTTCAGCCCCTATTTATAGGGTGAAAAAGTGTTTGAATTATTAAATGTTCATTACTAAAATAATTAAAGTGATCATTCGGCTCCTTTCAGCCGGCGTTTCTGCTTCCCAGCGTTTTGGCTTCCTGCGGTTCAAATTCCATCGTTTGGACCAAATCAGCTTTCTATCTTATACTTATCACAGGATTATCAAAGCAAATTAAAGCCTATGTTACCAAATCCCGTCGTTTGGACCAAATCCCATCGTTTGGCATTCTAGCTTATATTTATCACCAGGTTATAAAAGCAGATTAAAGCTTATAATAAAGATGTCATCTTGTGGAGCAAAAGGCATNTTATACTTATCACAGGATTATCAAAGCAAATTAAAGCCTATGTTACCAAATCCCGTCGTTTGGACCAAATCCGAACGGTTGGCATTCTAGCTTATATTTATCACCGGGTTATAAAAGCAGATTAAAGCTTATAATAAAGATGTCATTTTATGGAGCAAAAGGCACTAATCACCGAGCTAAGCAAAACCAGTTCTAGAAATTGGATTATTTATTTCTTAAATCAATTATAATANCATGTTAGTAAAAAGCTTGGAAGCATCCCAACACATTTCTCATATGGAAGAGTGTTTCCAACTCCTTCGTCAGTATGACTTACGACTTAACCCGACCAAATATANGTAGGCCTCATAACTTATTTAATATCTTATGTTAGGCCTTTTTGTGATGTTGATTGTTGACAATCTTTGGGTTGTAGGCATAAGTGGAGAAGGTTGGAGAGCTTATTTGTTGATGTGGGATATTTTCTCAACTGCTAATCTAATATCTGTCTAGGTCTTTTGAGGGGTCATGTGACTACTTTTACTAGTAAGAATTAAATGTGTTGAGGACCTTCATATATCATGCTTTGGTGGGACTTGAATTGGTCATTTTCAAAATTGAGCCTTTGTTTTAAATGCTTATAATATTATGAATGCATTTGTGGTTCAACATTTTAAACATGCTATGTTATAGAGTTACTAGTTTATGGATTTGCTCAAGACTACACAATTATTAAATGTGGCCTGAAACTTTGTCAGCTAAAGGTTTAAGCATTATCCTTTCATTCAAATCATTAAATATTTTGTTGGTTAAATTTGTAATGAAAAAAATTTAAATTGTAACATATTTCTTAACTTTAATGAACTTTTGTGACTTTTATTCTATTTATTTCTCTTAAAAAGAAAACAATAAAAATTCTGAACCATTTTCTTATATATATATACTATATTTTGTACATAAGTGTATGTCCAAAAGAATAATTTAAGATTGTTGCTAACATCATTTATTATTGCTGATTTGATAGTTGATTTAGTGATTCTTTAGATGCATATGTGAATTAATAACAATTATTTACAGTGGCCCCACCCTCTAGCCAACAGGAAATTTTCCGTTCCTGTAAATTGCATATAATAAGAGATGGAAAATAGACACATTTTTAATTCACTATATGAGACAATTTTATGGATGCTCAGAATGGGATGATGGGATTATCAAAATATGCTAAAAACTGGGACTGAAATAGTCAAAATAGGCAAAATGGTCCCCGGGAAGACTATTTTAGCCCGCATCAAGGCAATCCCGGAATTAATTTAACACATATAACCTCTGGGACTGAAATGGCCTAATGAAAATAATCAGGGGATAAATTTGACACTAAATAGCATTTTTAGCAGCGGTATTGATTTCTCTACAAATACCTTGGCTCTTTATGTTTGCTAACTTATATTTTGGCTGCCATTCTTTAACCATTTATTGCCCAACTATTTTGTAAGTACCAGTAATATCATTCTGATTATTTGCTCCCTTCTGCAGCTTGTCATGGTTTGGCACCATTCTCTGTTTGGTTTTTCAGCCATTTTTGAATCCCTCAAGGATGACGAGCCATGATTGACAGTATGATTGTGTCGCTTGCGGCGATCAGGCTGGAAGGTATTCTTCATCCTACAATGGTGTTTTGCGCCAGCCAGCTAAACAGTTTTCTAAATGACAAGGGTAGCGGCTTTTGCCTGTTTGGTAGATGAAGGCTTGTTTTATGGATTCCCGAAGCCAATCATCAAACAGTGCTTTTTAATGGAAGCTTCCCAGTTTAAGTTGCTGAAAATGGAACCCTTCTCTGCTTGCTACTTGGCAGGCGAAGGTAACAATTTTTCAATATATATATATATATGTATGTATGTATGTGTATGTATGTATGTATGTTTTTAGTTGAGTTGGGTTATCCAAGGAGCCAACCAGATGAGAGTGGAAGAGTGGAAGGTAGCGTGGATATGAAAAATCGGGTTTTTTTCGTGGGAGATTGTGATTGTTTGTAGTGAATGTTATTCTGAAGAACTCAACTGTTAATGCTGATTTGTATTTTGCTTTTTTGGAACTTTACATACATGCCACCCAATTTTTATGTTTTCACATATCTCATACCAAAAGTATGATATTTTCATTTATAGCACTTGTGTTATAAGCTTAAGCATGAATTATTTTACTTATATAAATTTAGCAATAATGGTGTTTTTGATGTATTGCTAAAAATTTGGGTGTTATGCATGTAAAAAGTGAAAATTTTGGTGGTAGATATTTAAATTCATAAGAATTGTGTGGTATGTATGTAAATGTTCCTTTATTTTATGACTCATGGTAGTGTGGTAATTGAGCGAATCATGCCGAGCATTCTATAGTTTAATTTTGTTCAATTATTCATAGAGTTGAACTTAAATATGGCTCGGATTTTAAAATCTTATTTAAATGTATTTATTATTATTTTATTTAATCTAAGGTTTAATTACGTAACTATATATGTGATTGTTATGATTTATAATTGTAATCATAATTATGGTTATTAAAATTGGATTGGTCATTGTATAGGAAGAATAAGAGGCTTAATACCAAGTTGAATTGAATGATATAATAAATATTTAAGTTATTATAATATAATTTAAATGATGTAATAATATTAATATGAGATAAATATATGATAAAACTAAATAGAATTTGAACATAATTAACATCTTTGATAGGTAGCCAACAAATTTTCATCAATCGGCACAAATTTTGGTGCAATTTTTTGAAAAAAAACATTTAAATTTCGATTAAGAGCCATCCAGAGCTCTAATTTCAGTAAATTTATAGTCAAATAGATCGGTTTGATGAGACGGAACTAATGATATGAAAGTCGGTGCAATCGGAGTCAAATCAAGCTTGGATCAAATTATTAAACCACCCTTAGAGGATTTTCGGAGGCATTTAAAAGATCAAACGAATGTCGAATTTAGTGAGTTCATGGTCGAATCGTGCATCTTGACAAGATGAATCCAACGAGCCAAGATTGCTCGATTCTGACATTGTTAAGACACTCAAATGTCCATCAAACGTCATTTGATCAAGAGAAGCTCTCTGAACCGTCCGATCAAAATGGTTCATATTCCTGCATTAATTGCACTCAAAACACTATAAATAGAGTCTCACCCTTTACATGAAAGGGGGGAGGCTTGAGAGAGAACTTCAATCTTTGAGAAAGAGTTTAAGTCTAACATCATCTATCATCATCGACCTTCGTCGACCACCACCGATCNATATATATATATGTGTGTGTGTGTGTGTGTGTGTGTGTGTGATAAAAATAAAAATAAAAATAAAAAACTCAAATGCTAATATTTTCGGACAAAAAAATTTGACTTGCCTGAAAATAGGGGGGCAATTGATACGCCACGACAAATTTTCATCATCCGGAACGAATCTCGGTACAATTTTTTGAACAAGATAAATTCAAATTTCGATTAAGAATCATCCGGAGCTCCGATTTCAGCAAACTTATAGTCAAACTGATCGGCTCGATGAGACGGACCTAATGATATGAAAGTCAGTCCAATTCGAGTCAAATCAAGCCCGGATCAAATCATTAAACCAGTATTGGAGGATTTTCAGAGGCATTTTAAAAGGCCAAACGGATATCAAATTTAGCGAGTTTGTAGTCGAATCGAGCGTCTCGAAAAGACGAATCCAACGAGCTCAAGATTGCTCAATTCCAACATCATTAAGGCACTCAAATGTCCATCAAATGTCATCTGATCAAGAGAAGCTCTTCGGGCCGTCCGATCAAAACNGATATTGAGTATAGAGAAATTTTCATTGAATTGAAGTTTAGAGAAGAGAGTATTGAATTGGAGAAAAACTAATGCACCTCCAATGGGACTCATTGAAGGTTAGAGGAGATGGGGAAAGACTTTCTCTTTTTTAATAGCACCTTGAATCACATTAATCATATTAGTTCTGATATGGTGGTCGATTATTTTTGCATAAACTTCTTAAATTAAGAAAGATCAATCTAGATGATATAAAGGAGTAGATCCTTCATCTCTTTTTTTTTATTGTATTTATGATCCCAATTTTTTTATATGTAAGGATTTATGAAGTTGACACCACTATAGCACCAAAAATTTAATCCTTGTATGAAAAGTAAGTTGTGTAAAAAATATATATAATTATAGGCAATTAATAATGAGATTCTACGCAAGTATAGATATTGTTATCAAGTAATAAATGACTTTCTATTTAAGCCCCAAATATTGATCCCACAGGGAATGTGTAAATTGACAATTATAAGTTTTACTAGGAAATTTACAGAAAATCAAACAAAATCACTATCACTAATTTCGAATGTTAAGATGTTATCAAAACTAAAGTACTTAACTATTAACAAAACAAAAATGCAATTTTTAAAAAGTAAATACTAATCTACTAACTATGTTTATGTAATGAAGATTTCTTATATGAAAAAGCATCCTTCTCACTACAATGAGGTTCTGGTGAAGTGAGATGAGATAAATGTTTATAATATGTATTGTGTCAAATAGGAGCAATTATAATTCTCTACCCTGATACAGTGCATAGAAAATCATTGGCTAACCCTAGGTTTAGTCCCTAAATCTGTGGCTAGGCTAGGAGGATAGCGGCTCTGACTCCAGAGCTCCCACTTCCCTTCACTTGAAAGCTAACTCTCGCTTTAGTTTTTAAACACTAAGACCAATTTGGGGATTTTAGTCTGTCACCCTAAAGATTCTCTAATTCTACACCGAACAAAGAATATTTCCCTATTTATTTTCACTTAATTCCATGAATGAATTTCTCCTCCATGAAATTAAATGTGATCCTCACTCTGTTGTAGAACTCATACTCCATTTCCCGGATCATATATTTCACAACATATTTTAACAATTCAATTGGCCAGATCGAAATGTAAATTAAGTTCAGAGTTGAAAAATCATCACAATTTATTTTATATTTTAATATTGGCACATCATATTATCTCTTCATTTCACCATATCTCAGAGTAGGGAGAAAGATTGAGGGAACTACTCAGATCTTATGAGAAAGACGCAACAAAACACAAATTTCATACATAAAAGAAAGTTCATACAACACTAATAAACAAACAAAAATTATCTGAAACTCTTTCTCAAAGCAAATCCCTTTTAGCCTTTCCTTAGAAATGCAGGAAGAAAATATCTCTCACTTTTCTCCTTCTCCAATACTCTTACAGAAAGTTTCACACTCAATCTCACCACACAAAATCTAAACTATAAAAGAAAAATCACTAATGGACTCTAATATGGTGGTGGAATGAAGATGGATTATGAAGAATGGTGAAAATGGAGCATTGTGGAATGTTTTGGAGTGAAAAGGAGTCCCTTTCCTAATGAATTTCGGCCCCAAATAAAGCCCAAGGTCGGTTTTCCAAGAGGTGCCTCCAAAAAATATTTAAAAATTGTCCAAATACAACAAACCTTCTAGAAACGGGGGCTGATCCACCCAATTTCCTTAAACATCCGAACTAATCCTGCTTCAAAAGTTTCAGTATGATAAAAATTTTCTTTCATTCTCCAATCAAGGTGATAAAAAAGGTACTTAAGATCTCCCAGTGCATTCATAATACTCTGAAGTTCCGTTTCAATTTTCTTCAATTTCTTCTCCGAAGCAAGCGAACTTCCTACTGTTGGTGGTATTAATGGAGTTGAAGCATGTGAAGAATGATCCATAATAGCATTTAGTGCTTCATTTTCATTACCAACATACTAATTATCAATAGGTATCATGGGCTCCCATGATGGTAAAACTTTTTCCCAACTTTCATATGACACTTGGGATTGCCTGCAAATCAGAAAAATTGTAGAAGGATGCCCAAATCCATAAATTGGCCCATTCATAGTGATACCCATAACAGATTTAAATATGATTGATCCTATATCAATAGTTTTTTCCATTTGAATACAATAGTTTAAAATAACACTTTCCTTAGTGACTCTACTAATCTTCATAGTAGGGAGTAATTTTGCACAAATAAAGAAATGCCACTGCTTTGAAATTGGATTAAGTGATGAGGTAGGAAAACTAATATATCCTTCATCTCGTACTTCCCACATATCACTTTCATCCATCAGAAAATTATAAACATCTTGCATCAAATCTCACGTAGGAATGAAATTTGTTAATGACAGATTGGAACTTTTTCTATCATATACAATTCATTAATCCTCGCAAGAGTAAATAATACAACCTTACCTCGTATGAAGACAACTCCTTGGGTAATTCCATATAGATTTGCATAGAACTCCTTCACTACAGGCATAACAACCGCAGCGGTAGTGTAACACATAACTTCCCATCGCCTTTGCAAAATGATCTTGTCAACCTGAGCACTTGAATTGATCAATACATGATTAACAAATCCTCTCTCCTTGATCAACCTCTTCTTCATAATAACTTTATCGTATAATCTCTACGCGTCGAAGTTAATAAAATTTCTTCTATTGAAAACTACATACCTTGAAGTATTTCTGGAATTGAAAGCCATGGAATCCAAAATAGGAAGTTTCCTAGGCATCCTAGGAAGTTTTTAGGACTTTAAAAACACCTCTTAGCAGTTATTATGGAGCGAAATCCCGCCAAAGTCCACCAAAAGTCATCTGAACCGTCAAACCTCCCTTGGCACCGTCGGCACTCCCGATTGGCTCTGCCAGCGCCGAGGCCCTTTTTGTTGGGCGCCATCGGCGCCAGTGGCCGAAATTTTGTTACTTTCATTTTTCGTTCAATTTAATTCCAAATTTTTCTCCAATACCAATATTTGACTTAATTTATAATAAATGCAATTGTGTAGGATTATTATCTACTAATATATAAGACACTTA
>JXCR01128609.1:91101-137509 GCA_002079205.1 Phalaenopsis hybrid cultivar | reverse complement strand
TCACTAGACCTACCTAAAGGGAAAACTTAAATACATTCCTAAACTTATATTTATGGAATAGGACTTTTACTAGTAGAGTTCTCATAAAGTTCTTATCTTTTAGATATTATAAGTGACTTAATATTGCAACATATAGTCACTCTTGAAATAAATAGAAGACTAAAACACTTACAGCTTGATGACTAGATAATCTGGAGGCTACAGAGTTGATTCAATTACTTTAATTTTTTCTGAAAATCTCACTATGATATTTATTTAAATCAAACTTATAGTATTTCTGAATTAAAATTTTACTGCGGTAGATCATAATTTTTATATAGTACTAAAATTACTTGAGGACAAGTAATAGTTAAGTTTGGGGGATTTTGACCAAAGGGAAATATGTTGAGATTTTCATACCTATTTTATACTATTTTTAAAGATCTAAGAAAGGTATTTTTGATGTTTTGTTGTAGGGAATGATGAATTAGGGTCATTGGAGCAAAAAGATACAAAAAGGAGCAAATTTGGAGCGAAAAGGACCAAAATGTGAAGATTTGAACTAGGTCATCAATGGCGCCCTCGACCCCGCCGACGGTGACTTTTTCCCGAAACTACAGGACAAAATCTTCAAAAACCCATAGACGCCGCTCTCGAGGTCGTTGACGGCGAGATCGACGGTTGTGCCTACTCAAGCTTTGGATAAGGCCAAATTTTGAAGGGATGCTTAGGTAACTCTTGGGAAAGCTCGTCCACAACTTTAAAAGAACATTTTTGGCCAAAAATTAGGAGAGCCTAGAGAGCCTGGAAGGTCCTGGATGTTAGAAAGGCCCTAGAGGTTAGAGAGGTTCCACTAGTATGTAAAAATTGTGGGGATTTTTCGAGAGATTGTAAGAGTGGAGGGAAAGTGAGAGATTTCTTCCTCCTTGCTACTTCAAAAAGGAATTGCTTCGAGAGATTGTAAGAGTGGAGGGAAAGTGAGAGATTTCTTCCTCCTTGCCGCTTTGAAGAAGAATTTTCGAGAGATTGTAAGAGTGGAGGGAAAGTGAGAGATTTCTTCCTCCTTGCTACTTCAAAGAGAAATAGGAGGTGCTAGAGAGAGTTCATAGAGGTTAGAAAGGTTCCAATATTGTGAGGAACTCTTTAAGTTTGTAAGAGTGGAGGGAAAGTGAGAGATTTCTTCCTCCTTGCCGCTTTGAAGAGGAATTTATTGTAAGAGTGGAGGGAAAGTGAGAGATTTCTTCCTCCTTGCCGCTTCAAAGAGGAATTCTATGTGCTAAGAGTGGAGGGAAAGTGAGAGATTTCTTCCTCCTTGCTACTTCAAAGAGGAATTCTGTGTACGGTTAGATTGTGAGGAATTCTTTGAGAGATTGTAAGAGTGGAGGGAAAGTGAGAGATTTTTTTGTATAATTGTGAGGAATTCTTCGAGAAATTGTAAGAGTGGAGAGAAAGTGAGAGATTTCTTCTCCCTTGCTACTTTGAAGAGGAATTCTGTGTGTTGTAAAGAAAGGAAGAGATTCAGAGGAACTTCGAGGAGTGTTTTTGGGGAGAATTTAGAGATAAGTTATTTACTCGTTTTAGTTTGTATGACTTTAATTTTATTTATGAATTTCAAGTTTTGTTGTGTTTTCCTCATGAGTTCTGAGTAGTTTTCTGTCTTTCTCCTTGTCTTGAGATTTGTGAAATGGTGATTTGAATTGACAAAGCCATGAAAATGTTTTTGGTAATTTGAATTGGTGAAGCCATGAAAATGTTAAAGAAATTGTGATGATCTTTTCACTTCAATCTTAATTTATTGGAGCCATGAAAATTTTAAAAAAATTATGATGATCTTTTCACTTCGATCTTAATTTACATGAAGCCATGAAAATGTTTGAGAAATTGTGATGATCTTTTCACTTCGATCTTAATTTACTTTCAAATCTGCCCAATTGATTTGTTAAAATATGTTGAGTTTTACAACTAAAGTGAATAATTGGCAAAACCATGAAAATGTTTTTGGTAATTTGAATTGGTGAAGCCATGAAAATGTTAAAGAAATTGTGATGATCTTTTCACTTCAATCTTAATTTATTGGAGCCATGAAAATTTTAAAAAAATTATGATGATCTTTTCACTTCGATCTTAATTTACATGAAGCCATGAAAATGTTTGAGAAATTGTGATGATCTTTTCACTTCGATCTTAATTTACTTTCAAATCTGGAATTGATTTGTTTAAAATATGTTGAGTTTTACAACCGAATTACTTTCAATCTGGCCAATTGATTTGTTTAAAATATGTTGAGTTTTACAACTAAAGTGAAGATTATATCCAAGATTTAGGGAGGTCAAAGCCCAATTGATTTGTTAAAATATGTTGAGTTTTACAACTAAAGTGAAGATTACATCCAAGATTCAATTGATTTGTTTAAAATATGTTGAGTTTTACAACCGAATGGTGAAGTCATGAAAATGTTTAAGAAATTGTGATGATCTTTTCATTAATTTACTTTCAATCTTGCATGAAAATGTTTAAGAAATTGTGATGATCTTTTCACTTTGATCTTAATTTACTTTCAATCTGCCCAATTAGAAAATGTTTAAGAAATTGTGATGATCTTTTCACTTCGATCTTCATTTACTTTCAATCTGGCTGAAAATGTTTAAGAAATTGTGATGATATTTTCACTTCGATCTTAATTTACTTTCAATCTGGCTAGTTTAAGAAATTGTGATGATCTTTTCACTTCAATCTTAATTTACTTTCAATCTGGCCAATTATTTTCTCCTTATCTTGAGATTTGTGAAATGGTGATTTGAATTGGTGAAGCCACGAAAATGTTTAAGAATTTGTGATGATCTTTTCACTTCAATCTTAATTTACTTTCAATCTGGCCAATTGATTTGTTAAATTATGTTTCTCTGTCTTTCTCCTTGTCTTGAGATTTTTTGAAATGGTGATTTGAATTGGTTGAGCCTTAAGAATGTTAAAGAAGTTGTGATGATCTTTTCACTTCAATCTTAATTTACTTTCAATCTGACCAAGTGATTGTTACAATATGTTGAGTTTTACAACTATAGTGAAGATTACATCTAAGATTTAGGGAGGTCAAAGTCCTTGAAAGTTTGGTGCAAATAAATAAGGAAATAAAAATTATCGGGCATAGAATTGGAGATTTTAGAGTGACAAACTAAAATCCTCAATTTGAAATAAAATTATCGGGCGTAGAATTGGAGATTTTAGAGTGACAGACTAAAATCCTCAATTGAAATAGGGAAATAAAATTATCGGGCTTAGAATTGGAGATTTTAGAGTGATAGACTAAAATCCCCAATTCAATCCTATCTGGGTGCTGAAGTGTAGATGTTAGCCCTCAGGCGAGGGGAACATGGGAGCTCCGAAGTGAGATCCGGGTGCTGAAGTGTAGATGTTAGCCCTCAGGCAAGGGGAACGTGGGAGCTCCAAAGTGAGAGCCAGTATCCTCCCAGCCTAGCCATAGATTCAGTAACCAAGCATAGGATTAGTCATTGTTCTTTATGTCTGGTCCAAAGGATAAATAATATGTATGCTCCTATTTGGTACAATACAATATAAACTGATTCAATTTATCCATTCACTTAAATTTCTTAACAAGGAGAAGGATGTTTTCTTATATACTGAACTTCACTTTAGAAACTTTATTAGTAGAATTAGTTAATTAAGAGCTTATTAAAATTACATTTTTATTTCAAATCCCTATTAGTGACAAATATGCAATTTGAACTATATTATTGTGATTAAGTATTGATTTTTTAAATCTTGGTTCATAGCCTCTAATATTACTCCCTATGGGTCGATATCCAGGACTCCATTAGATCCCTATACCACTGAGTGATACGTATACTTGAGTTGATAAGTGTGACTTTGCAATTATTAAATATTTTATACACATCTTTATCAAATTTATAACTGTTATCAAATTTTTGACACCGTTGTCAGGGATTTAAATCTTCTAACAACAATATCAAATTCTTATATTTTTAAGCATATATAAAGTCAATGTCAAAAAGCGTCTAAATTCGTCGAATCTTCTAGAAGTAAGGCTTGCACTGACACTGGCGTCGTCGGCGCAAGTGGCCCGTAAATAAAATCAGTGCATTCTGTCAAATGGCGCCGTCCACGCCTAGTTTGGCTTCGTCGGCGCTGAACAATTCTTCAAAAACTCTATATTGACTCTAAATTCCATCCTTTTTACTTGCTCTTTAGTCCAAGTCCTAAAAATCAACAACCTGCAATAAAACATAAGAAAATAACTTCCTTTAAAGTGCAATATCACAAAAAAATATTAAAAAATATGGGTCTAAAAAAGCATACATTTTTTGTGTATAAGTTGCCCAAACTGGTACAGTCTTTTCTTCCTGACGTAATGTCCTTAATGGTTATCGTTCTCTACGTTGTTTTCACTTCTTCAGTTGGATGTAATCTCTTATGCTTTCCATCTCGATTAGGTCTCCTCATACATAATTATATCCTCCAAAACTATTAAAATTGAAATCAAAATTAAATTTTTATTAAAACATCAAATTAAAATCAGATCTTTCCCACGACCGTCAGTTTTTCTGATGGTTTTTTCCGGAATCCCCTTCCTTTTTTCCCTAGGGGGAGTTCTTGCTTTCTCCTCAACAAAAATCTTCAACTCTTTTTTGTTGTTTTTTGAGTGTGCTGACTCAAAAAGTCATGTTGGTTTTGTTGATCTCTTCGGCTAATGCCAATACATGCGGTGTGCCGGCCTGACACACCACACCTATTGAGGGTCCATTTATTGACCTCACTTTTGGTTTAGGTCTAGTTTCCTCCTTTGTAGCATAGGGTCTAGCCATAGGACTTTTCGGTTGACTATTCCTAGAGGACTAGTAAAGGAACCCTCATCATTAGAAAATCTAAACTCTTCTTTGCTCAATTTAAAGTTCCACATATTGGTCATAACCTATAGCATTTAGTAGGTGGGGCCAGTATGAGGGAGCTCAAAGGGAGTCCCCATAGGATTGTTTGTCCTTAGGGTGGACCCTTCGTGGTGTGTCCTTAGTTAGTTTCACACACACACTGTAGTACCCCCCACTTACACTCAGAAGCTCAAGCATTAGCCAAATATGCTTAGTTGGTCCATTAACTTTTTGGGAAGCTCATGTCGATGGTCCCTTAGGCCGCTAGCCCTAGGCTAGTGTTTAACTAAAACCAGTACATGGATGACCCAAAGTAAGGAATTCTATTGTTCTATGAATCAAGTAGGGTGGTTGTGTGGTTGGCAATCCTAATCCTAGTAAAATACCTAATTTAGGTTTTTGCTCCCAAAACCTACCTGAATTTACCAAACTACCCTTGATACCTCAATTCTCACCAAAATCTCAAAAATTACATAAAATTTGTTAACAAATCATTCAAACCATTTGAAACCACTCAAATTGGCTAAAACACCCCAAAAATTTCAAAATTACGAGAACACTGCTGATTTTGACAAAATTACAAAAATGCCTCTGGTGACCCAAACTATCCCAAAACGTTCAATATCATTTTAAATGTCCCCAAAACCAAACTGGACTAGTCCATTGAGCCCAATTAGACCAACAATGATTAAATGTCGTGAATTTCCCTTAAAGGCTCAATTACCCCCAATTCACCTCTAATGTCCACCAATTAAATCTCAATTTTCCCTAATTTTATTTATAAACTCAAATTCATCATGCTTAAAATTGATTGAAACCAAATCCAAGTTCAATTGGACCCAATTTTAAGCCTACATCCTAAGCTCAATTAAAAATCTCCAATTTGACCCTAAGCCAAAATTTCATCAACTTGAACCCCTAAACCTATCCAATTGCCCCAAATTTGAATAATAAACTCATTACAACACTCCCACAAATCAAATTGAACCCTCAACTGGCCTTTGTCAAGCCCTAATCTCATTAAAATTCAACCTGAAACAAAATCCCCAATTTTGCCCCAAACTCTAAATTCGACCAAATTGAACTTCATAACCCCAAAATTTCTACTCAATTGGTATTAAAAACTCTTCATGGTAATCCCTTAAAACAATTTGAATCATTAATTTTGTCTAACCAAAGCCCTAGAAAAATTCAAGCCTATGGCTAACCCAAATGCACTAAAATTGGCCATGACCAAAAATCCATCAAATTGAGCTTCCAAATCAACTCAAAATCACTCAATTCTTTTTCTAAACTCCTTGTGACAACGATTTACATCATTCTAACCAATCAATTGACATCAATTCCATGACTAGACCAACCAAAATTTGACTTCAAGCCAAAATGCTCAAAATTTAACACATACTTTAAAGTTGACCAAACTAAATCAAATTGATCAAGCCAAAGTCACCACAACCACCCTTTGGACGTAGTGATCAGGTTAGACCTACCTAGTCCACCTTATATGAGCCATGGGCTAATGGTCTATTTTTTTATTGGATCACTTCCCATATTTGTCTCAATCCATGATATCTTTGCCTTCAACCTTAACCATTCAGAGTTAATCATCATTAACCTCCCTTAAGCTCCATTTACTCTTCTAGCCATCATCTCTAGCCCTGTTTGCTAGACTAGTGGTCAGAAAATGCCAAAACTGAGGGCCACCTTGTTTTAAATCAAGCCCATTTCACCCATCCAAGCTGGCTCATCCCAATTGGTCTTCGACATTCATCAGCCCTCCACATAAGCTATTAATTGAACCTGAATTGAAGCACAACCAGCCACCCCAAGCTCCTCTATTTAAACTCTCTCTCCTAATGCCAAGTAAATAACTCATCAATTTCCTTAGGGAAACTCTGTCAAATTGTTTCCAGAGACTCTTCAAGAACTCCTGGGCTTAAGCCTACCCTTTTACCCCTCTGAATCCCTCTGTGAGAGCTCAATTTTGAGATCAAAATCTAGGGGTTTTCTATCACTTGATCCAAACCTTTTGAAACTCCAACATGACTCTTCCCTTAGCTTTATTGAGCTAGACAAAGAATTTTTCCATCAAAACCCCTAGTCCTGGACACTCTAACCCACGTCTAAACCAAGGCCGCTCCACCTTTTCATTGAACTTCTACCTAAAACCTTTTTCAGCTCAAAGAGACACTTAGAGAAGGTTCGCCATCTCACAAGGAAGCTTCCACAAGCACCCAATTGAGGCCTCATCTCTTCGCCAAATTTATAGATCATTAATCCAAATTTTGAGCATGGTTTCACTAATTGTGAAGAGAACTTGTATTTAATAACATAGTAACTGTCGGTTGCCAAATTAGACATTGTCAGTCACCATAATGGATATACCGACTCCTGATTTAAAAGATGTTTGGTTTCATTTATATATATAATTTGAAAAAAGGTAGTATTTTAATTTTTGAAAATACAAGACTGCACTAATCTCATATCCTTAGTACTTTAAATAAATGAGCATAACACCGCAAACAATGCATTTATCCCAAAGTGTAGAGGCACTACTTATTGGTGAGGCTTGATTAAATAAACTAAATAATTTCTGACATCAATTTAAGTCTGTGAAAAACCTTTTTTCTATCGACAAGTTCCCCTATTTAACAAAAAAAATTAAATAGAGTATTTATTAAGCTGGGTTCTTAACAGTTTTTTATAAGGTCAAGCCTTTATAGTTAATTACATTTTAGATAATCAGTCACCCAAGAAGATTCTCTATAAAAATCATGAAATATTGTCTTTAAGGAGTTCAAAGAGATAGGATTTTTCAAAAGAATGGACAAAGAGGTATGAAATGGGAATAACTCAAATTTGGTACATTTTATTTTGAAATCCAAAGAAAGAAGAACTAGGGGATATCAAGGATCTTGGGGAGAACCTAGTGACTTCCCAAGCTACTCTATGATTTAGCTTCAATTTAGATAAAAAAAATTATTTAAATGTTACATCCTACCAATTTTATTAATTTGGGCTCACTATTATGCGAGACAGTCACACAAATAGCTTGGAATATGTGAAGAATTAGGTCGTAAGAAATGTTAATTAATTTTTTTATTACCCTTGAGGAATTAATTAACATAATTGAAACAATGTGAGGAATTAGGTCATAACGATGTGAGGAATTAGGTCGTAACTTAATTTAATCCAAATGATTTCTGGTTACCCTTGAAACAATTTGTTTTAGATTTTTGAAAATGTTAAATAATTTTTGAAAGGGTTTCGATTTTTGCAAGTAAAGTAAGGTGCGCAACCAAGCTGTTTAATATTTTGTCAGAATAAGTTACAGTAAATGAAAGAAATTAAATAACCTGCAAAAGCGTACATGTCATCTTCTCGGCATTTCCGCTAAAAGATTAGCTTTTGCAACATGTATATAATTTTGCAAAATTTTAAATAAATCAAAAGAGTAGATGAAGGTGTAACAAAAAAACCCTCATACTATGACTTGGTGGGTCCCAAAAAGATCTTAGTAGATGACTTTATAACATAATATAGCAAGTTTAATTTGTCTTTCAAAATGTCCAAGGGATTCCAAAGTGTTCGGGGAATTAACCCGAACCACTTTAAAGATCACTTGAAACATTTCAAGTTCATTTTGAACTTATTATATTGTTTTATTAATCATCCCATGGTCAAGTTAAAATTACCCCATTACTGGGTGAACCTTGACATATCAATTATCCTAAGGACAGGGTATTCAATTAATTAGTTGATATTCCACTTAATAGTTATGTAGATGAATACCCTTAAGGCAAGTTTAAGTGATTAAGGATTTTGAACCCACCACCAAAGTTGGGCTTGTAGTGTTTAAAGGTGTTTATCATCAATTATGCTACTTTTTCTAAATCTTATCAAATATGTTTAAATTTCAAACCTAGGTCACTACCAAGCCCCTAACAATTTCAGTGGGTAGAATTGGAATTATTAAAATTTTAATTTATGTGATATGTATTCTTATTAAAAGATCATAACATATAAAATTGTGGGCTTAAAGAAAGTTAATTATCATCTTCCTAACCTATGCCCATTACTTTAGAATCATTTAAGTTTAATTAACTTCCAAATCCTGATAATTTAGGAAATTTCAATCCTACCCTTATCATGAAAAGGAGGTTAATTTGCTTCTACATTTTATCCCATTATGTTTTAAGCATCCAAAATAATTCATTAAGATCAAAATTACCCCTTTTTCCCTTAATTAATTTTATGTTTTGATTAAGGTACAAAAATCTAAAATTACAATTTTGCCCTCGGGGCTCTCCACTTCATAACTCCTTAAGCATAATTCAAATAACTTTTAAAATTTTAGAGTACACAATTCATGGGTTAATTAAACAAAAGAGGAGAAAATGTGGGTTTTCAAATTTTAATTCAATTTCAATAATTATTTTAACTTAGAAAATAAGATTTTCAATATTAATTTATTCAATCAATTAGAGTAAAGTTTTTTTATGGGATAATTATTAGATGTTCACTTAGGTCATAGGACCACTTAGATAAAATTCCATGATTTTTTAAAATTATATTTTAAGTATTATAATAATTTAATTTAATGATTATTTAAATAGAAAATGAGTTTTAATTACAAAAATTATTTTTTATACTTTTATTTAATCCCTTTGAGTCCAAAGAATTCAAGGAAACAAATTTTTATATTTTTATGATTTTTAATTCATTTATTATAATTATTTTAATGAGAAAATAAGGAAAACACATTTTTAGGCCTTTAAAAATTTACTTTTAACTTAGGAAAATTGGAAAAAATATTTTAATGAGTCTTAGGTACTCAAGAAATAGTTAGATTCATTTTGAACCATTTTTGTATTTGGAAATATCTAATTATTTTTTAATTTAAAATATTGCTTAAAATGAAGTATTTCCTCAAAATTAATTTTATTTTTCATAACTGCACATGATCACAAGAGACTTAGAAAAACACTTTTTCATAATTTTCCTAAGTATATTTAATTTAATATAATTATTTTTGTACAAAAATGAATTTTTTTTATAAAATCAACTGTATTACTTAAACTTAATCAAATAATTTTCAAATTTTTACAATGGGTTAAGATAATTTTTCTACAAAATGTGGATTTAATTTTAGTAACTTTTTGTTAATATTTAATTTAAATAATTTAATACAGTATAAAAATATTTAATTAAATATAAAAATGTACAAAAATATTTAAACCATCATGATATATTTCTTAAGCTCCTCTGACTATAGGAAACCTACTAAAATTTATCCCATAATTTTTTTAAGTGATATTTTAATTTAATTAATTAATTTAAGCCAAACTAGCCATCCAAGGTTGAAATTAGGGTTAGAAGCATATAGATTCTTTATGACCTTGAAAAACTCAGAGAACATCTCCTTTGTTCTGCGAAACAAACCCTAAATATCTCAAGCCATGGTGAGCAATATTTAATCAAAATAAATTAAAATACCACAGAGACTATTTAATTAATGAAAAATTAGAGTCAACCAATAATTTTTATTTTTAGTAAACATTATTCTCCTCTGTTCACTGAGCAAAAGGGGATTTTTATTTTATTTTTATATTTTTCATGCAATATTATGGATTTTCAAAGATCTGGCATTTAAATAATTCAGAAAAAAATCCCTAATTATCTATCTAAACGAGTAGCACTGACTGGATCCTCGTACGCCTCGAGCTTTCCATACGGCAATCCGCCATTCAATGTCTCCAGCCACATTGTTGCCTCGTCAGTCCACTGTATCACTCCATCTTCACATCTAACTCCATCACTAGCATCCACTGAAAAAATGCAGAAACGAATGTCATCCGTTCATCATCTCCAATCTCCCTAATCCGAGAGCCGTTCAAATTCAAACCTTGAGATCTCTTTTGATACTCAGCCAAATAACATGACTTTTATTCCTTCACCTTTATCTACTCAAGATGAACACATCTATATGGTTTATACAACATGAAATACAGTCTATACACATGGTAAATCAAATTAAGCTTGGTTTGGGGAGAGAGTTCAATACTTTTGTCTGAGGGGTTAGGCCTCAATTAGATGGTTAGAGAAACTTGAAAGGAGTCCAAAGAACATTCAGATGAGCTCTTGTGCTATGGCAAAATGTCTAGTTTTGATTTTGAATAAAGCCATTTTTAGGTGTTGGTCTAGGGCTATGCTAGAGGCTCCATATGATGTGGCTTTTGTGGGGGATAAGCTCCTCTCATTCTAGGGATGGTGAGGAGTAAGTCAATTTGAAGTTTGTTGTACTATGGAGCTATGACAGAAAGTGTCCTCATTTTAGGCAAATCTTAGTGGTGAAATTGGCTCTAAGTGGTGGCTATGGGTGGCTGAGAGCAGGAGAATTGCACTTAGGGAAGTTTGGAGAAGCTCTGACGAGATTTTGGCAGAGTTTCTAATAAGTTTCAGGCATTTTTTTTTTGGCCGTGATGACCTCCATTTATAGTCATGGCTACCTTGTGGAGCTTAGGGTCTAGCAATGGATGCAAGGGCTTGCTGAGGTGGAAAGAAGAAAAGCTCCAATGGCCAATGGGATTTAGCCAACTCAGAGAAGTCCAATTTTGGGTTTTGGCCACTTGGAGCTCTTTTCAGCTGGCTGCTTCTATTAGTTGGCCAGGTTTTAGTCAATTTTAGGCTCAGGGAGGCCAGGGGTTGGCTAATGATGGTTAACTTCTAATGACATGAGATGATGGCCAAGAAATTTTGGTTTGGGCCAAAATTGGGATGAGTTCCCTTAAATCAAGCAACCATTGATTCATAGCTCATGTAGGGTGGCTAAGTGGGTCTAGCGTAGTTGTTAGAGTCCAAATGGTGGCTGTAGTGGCTTTGGTTTGATCAATTTTGTTTGGTTTGGTCAAATTTGGTGCATAGGTTCAATTTTGGGAATTTTGGCTTGAAGTAGGGTTTAGGTTGGGCTAGTCATGGTGTTTAGCTTAATTAACTAATCAAGATGATGTAAGTGATTATCACAAGGAATTTAAAAAAGTTTTGGAATGATTTTGAATTGATTTAGAAGTTCAATTTGAAGAATTTTGGCTCATGGTTAAATTTGGGGATGTTGGGTTAGACTTGGGTTTGAGTTGGGCTAGAGTTTGGCTATGGCCCAATTGATAGTTCTTATTGGTTCTAAGAATTTTCATGAAGAGATTTAGATGTCAATTGGATGAAAATGTTTGGGTTATGGAGTTAAATTTGGTAGAATTCGGGCACATGGCTAATTTAGGGCAAAAATTGGGGGTTTTGATTTGAGTTGAATTTGGGTGAGGCTTGGGTTCAAATTAATGTTAATTGGTGAGTCAATTTGGTTTAGTGGAATTCCATGAATGGTTTTGAACCTTAATTTGGGAGAATTGGTTTGATCATGTGGTTCAATTTGATGGACTTGTGTCATGTGGTAAAAATTAGGGCTTTTTGACTTGGGTTGTAATTAAATTCAAATGTCGATCAATTGGGCTTAGATTTAGTTTCTATCAAGCTTTTACTTGATAAATTTTAATTTATAATTGAAATTGGGGAAGATTGGGATTAAAGTGGTGAACATTGAGGGTGCATTAGGGTAATTGGGCCTTTAAAGACAATTTGGGGCTTTTGGTCAACATAGGTCAAATTGGTCAAATTGAGCTCAATGGAGTGGTCAAAATTAATTTTTGGGACATTTGAAACAATTTTGAAGGTTTTGGGACAATTTGGGTCATCAGGGTATTTTCGTAATTTTGACCAAATGAGGGGTATTTTGGTAATTTTGTAAATATTAGAGTGTTTTGGGTAATTTGCGTAGTTCAAATGATTTCAAATAATTTTTAGACAAATTCAGGTATTTTGGATAATTTTGGGAATTTTGGTCAATTATGGGGTTTCAAGGGTAATTTGATAATTTGGGTAGATTTGGGGGCAAAAGGCTAAGTTGAGCATTTTGGTAAAATTGGGGTATCAACCATCCTATTAACCATCGTACTTGATCCATGGACCAATAGAATTCCGTAGTTTGGGTCCTGCATGTACTGGTCTTAGCTAAACCCTAGCATAAGGCTAGTGGCCTAGAGGACCATCTACATGAGTTTCCCAAAAGGTTAAGGGACCAAAGTTAAGCATGTTTGGGTTTAAGGTTGTTAGTGGAAGTGTAATGTGCAAGTGTGTGTGTGAAATTGTCCATGACCACACCACCCAAGGTTAACTTTAAGGACAAGTAATTCTATTGGGACTCCCCTTGAGCTCCCCCATATCGACCCTACCTACTAAGTGTTAGAGGTTAGACCAATATGTGGAACTTCAAGTTCAGCAAAGAAGAGTTTAGAGTTTATAATATTGAAGGTTCCTTTTCTAGTCCTCTAGGAAAAGTCAACAAGAAAGTCTTATGGCTAGACCCTAGGCTACTTTGGAGAAAACTAGACCTCAACCTAAAAGAGAGGTCAACAAATGGAGCCCCAATAGGTGCGGTGTGTCAGGCTAGCACACCGCACGTATTGGCGTTGACTGATGAGATCAACAAAACCAACTAGACTGTCTGAGTTAGCACACTCAGAACATAACATAAAAGAGTAGAAAGTTTTCGTTGGGGAGTAAACAGGGACTCCCACTGAAGATAAAGGAAGAGGACTCTGGAAATGACCATCAGAAAAACTGACGATCACAGAGAAGATCCGATATTGATTTGATATTAGAAAACTTTTAATTTCAATATTAGATTTTGATTTAAAGTTCATGAAGATTTTAGTTTTAGAAGGAGGAAATATGTGAAGAGATCCGATTGAGATGTAATGCACAGGAACTCAAATACAACCCAAGAGGTAACAAATGTGTGGAGAAGTGAGAATAGGATGCTTACTCCATTTAGAGTGGTCTCATATCTATCTCAAAGATTTGGGTAGAGAATCAGATGCCTTACTACATTGGTGATCTCATATCGATCTCGAAAGATGAGAATAAGATGCCTTAATCCATTTAAGGTGGCCTCATACCGATCTCAAAAGATGAGAACTGGATGTCTTACTCCATTTAAGGTGGTCTCATAATGATCTTGAAAGATGAGGATAGGATGCCTGACTCCATTTAAGGTGGTCTCATACCGATCTCTAAAGATGAGAATTGGATGCTTACTCTATTTAAGGTAGTCTTATACCTATCTCAAAGATTTCTGTAGAGAATATGATGCCTTACACCGTTTATGGTGGCCTCACACTGATCTAAAAAGATGAGAATAGGATGCCTTACTCAATTTTAGGTGGTCACATACCTATCTCAAAGATTTGGGTAGAAATTTGGATGCCTTACTCCATTTAAGGTGACTTTAAATAGATCTCGAAAGATGAGAATATGATGCCTTACTCCATTTAAGGTGGTCTCGTATCTATCTTGAAGATTTGAGTAGAGGATCAGATGTCTTACTCCATTTAGGATGACCTCACACCGATCTCAAAAGATGAGAATAGGATGCCTTACTCCCATTAAGGTGGTCTCATACCTATCTTGATGATTCATGCCTAGAATCAGATGCCTTACTCCATTTAATGTGGCCTCACACTGATCTTGAAAGATGAGAATAGGTTACCTTACTCCATTTAAGGTGTTCTTATACCTATCTCATGGATTATTGTTGAGAATCTAATGTCTTACTCCATTAAAGTTGGCCTCACAACAATGTAGAAAGATGAGAATAGGATGTCTTACTCCATTTAAGGTGGTATCATACCTATCTCAAAGATTTGAGTAGAGAATCAATTGCCTTACTCCATTTAAGGTGGTCTCATACCGATCTCTAAAGATGAGAATAAGATGCCTTACTCCATTTAAGGTGGTCTCTTAACTATCTCGAAGATTTGTGTAGAGATTCTGATGCCTTACTCCATTTATGGTGGCCACATACTGATCTTGAAAGATTAGAATAGGATGCCTTACTCCATTTAAGGTGGTCTCGTACCTATTGCAAAGATTCGTGTAGAGAATCAGATGCCTTACTCTATTTAAGGTTGCCTCACACCAATCTCAAAAGACCAGAATAAGATGCCTTACTCCATTTAAGGTGGTCTTTTACCTATCTCAAAGATTTGGGAATCAGAATATCGGTACTGATCCCAAAAATTTCATGAGTGTGGGAAAATTTCTCAGTTAGGAATTGGAAAATATAAGGAATTTAAAGGAATCAGACGAACTTGTACCAACCATCAAATTTCATTTGAAAGATTACGATAAGGAGCGCTCCTAAAGCAATGCAGTACCAGATATAACATCCTCAATCCTCTAAAATATCGTGGGAATTAGAATTTAGGTACTGACCCCAAGTGCTGAGATTGCTGAGATTTCGTGAAGATGCAAAGAGTTTGTGAGGAGTGTGACACTACATGGAGGTTGTGATAAATTTGTGCAGAGAAAGACATTCGTGCTGCGGAGGCAGATATTGAGGAACCTCAAACTTGAGAGGAAAAAACTCATTAAATTATCATTTTTCTTATTTTCTTTAACACATTTTATTATCAAGGTATGTTTTTCAAAAATTTAATTTTCATTGATTGATTTTTTTCTAAAAAATTATATTTAAATTTTATTATTAAACTTTGTTTATATTATTCTTTGCTCATTATAATTTAGATCCAACGTATTGTTCTGCAACTCTTTATAAATAACACAAAAGGGAAATTTAATAGTTATACTAAAGTTTGAAAGAAATTTCATTAAACTGCTTCAAATTTGTGTTACAAACTGAACGCAGGCTGAAGATGTCAAAAGACAACATGTTGAATACATCTTGAACTACAAATGTTGAGTACATATGAGATAATGAATACATCTGAAACATTTCATATCATATCTGCCATATCATGGTGTAGTACAAAAAATGACAAGAAGTTGTCTATCTGTCCTCTATGGGGAGCTCCTGATCAAGTTGACCTTCTAAGCCACGCTCCAGAACAAGAATTCGTTTCACGTGCACTTAGAGGTACAACTATATCATGGCTAGTATGGGTGCTGTTCTTCCAATTATGAGTTCGGACAAAAACCATGCGGTATCTTGTTATCATCCATTCTTCTTAATCTCACAGAAACTATGTGATGTCATACTCCTGAAATGCAGTGCTTTGCAAGATTTTCTCCGTTTCCTTTTAAAATTAAAATTAAACCCACTGGCAGTGGAATCTATACAGATCCTCGGAATTCTCAAGGGCCAAGGACATCAATTTATTTTTTGAACAAAATATTGCTCTTGCTCATGAAGGACGCCGTGCAGAATGGCCTTACAAAATTATGATGATCAATATGTGGAGAAATACAATCTCATTCATCATAAATGTTGATTATGTAGCTATTTGGGGTGCAGTTTGCTAGTAGTATGCTCCACTTAACCATTCTTTTGATCATCCTTTTTATCTTGGAAAGTAGAGGATCCACCTCGTCGTATCTTGGGATACCTAGGGGCTCCCTAGCTTATCATTTACAAAGTTGTAGCAGCAGCCACATTAAATTGTAATTCGTCCCTTACCCCTCATCCATTTCTAGGGCTTTGAGTAGGTTTTCTTGATTAACAGACCAGCTTGACCTCTGTCCCTTAATTCGAATATCCAGTCAAGGATTCTACTCTGATCATTTTTAGAGAAAACACAAGTATGTAGTTCCAGACCTTCCAAGATGTTAACGAACTTTCCTTAAATTTCTTTATACAATTCAAATTCTCTCTTCTTAAATCTACTTATTCTTTCTAGTTCTATCATAGGAATCCTTTGCGGTCATCAGGGCTGCTCCCTCATTTCAATATTTATGGGAAACAATCTCTGACTCGGCTCCGTATACAACAAGATGTATGACTCAGTAACTGGGTGAGTAGCCTCCTAGCACCCTGTTCGATAATTGTAGACTCTTCAAAAGTACAGTAACACTCCAGATTGAGAACATTACATCCTAGGCACTGCACAAATGCTCTTGTTATTGACGATTATCCTAGAATTTCAACGTTGCACATCAGGCAACCCTTACACAACTCATCTGGAATTTCTGGTAGTGTATGCTCTGTGCAAACTCCATCGAAGTACAGTGTTCTGAATGTTGTAAGTGTTGCATCCTTTAGATCCATCTTGATTTGGTTGTAGCCTGATGATCCATCCAAGAAAGAGAAAATCTCATGTGTCAATGTGATGTCCACTATTAAATCTGGTATAGGTAACGTAAACTCATCTTTTAGACATGTCTTATTTAAATCCCTTAAGTCAACACAAACACAGATTTGTACATTCTTCTTCTTAACTAGCACAATGTTGGCTAACCATGTGGGGTATTGCTCTTTAAGCACAAAGTTAGCATCCATTAAATTTTTTTATCTCGATAATGACTTGTTGCTCTATCTCGTGATGCATCCTTCTAGGAGTTTTTTTTACTGGGGTCATATTTTTGTCCACCCCTAGTTTATGAACTGCAACCTCTGTTTCTAGCCCTCGCATTTCATCATAGCTCCAGGCAAAGCAATCTTTAAAATCTGACAATAACTTTATCAATTCTATGGATTCTTCTTCGTTTAGTAGTGAACATATAAAGGTAGGTTGGGGCTGCTCCACAGTCCCAAGGTTGATTTCTTTCAATCCATCCACTATTGACTTCTACATCAACGTAATCTCCTTCCGATCTGCCAGTAACAACCATGCAAAATTCTAGGTCGTCGACTGGTCCTATAGTACTAAATCTGAGTCCTTCTTTCCAATTAGGAGTTCGACTTTTAACATTCTACAATTTCTCAAAAGGTTTTAGTTTATCTTTTGGCATTTGTTTTGGTACATTTCCCTGTTGAATTAAATTTTGTACACAAGGAGAAAAGTAATCAAAAGGTACTTCCATTAATTCATTAGAATCCTCTTCCAAGTTTATATAATTTTTAGAATTAGTATATAGGGAAGCATGGTAAAACTTGATCGGTTTTGAACCAATGCTACAAACTTTCTTGACCTCTAAACTCTCAACCTTTTGAGGGTGGATTGGAGTAAGAGTCATGGCGTGCACGTAGTGGTTGATCCGATCATGCATCGAATCGTATCACTTTTCTCCACATCGTTCAAGGAAATCTCGAACTGCTTTCTTCCTCAAAGCTTTCTTCATCAGAACTTTCTTCTATGTTGATGCTGATGGATGGCCTAGTCCATTCAAAAATCATATTGTTTCTTCCTCGTCCACGTCCCTTGCCTCGATCTCGGGTGTATGGGCTAAGAAAAACCTCTACGAGCTCATTGTGAAGAAACAATAATAGATCGTTGAAGTAGAGTTGAATGGCCTTGCCCTTGAGATCTTTTTGAACCTTCTGTTTTACTTGGCATAAATTCATGGGAAAAGTCAGTCATCTTTAAAGGTGAGTATCTTCGTGGATGTCTACCTCATGAACTGAAAATGGTTGTAAATCCCCTTTAATTCAATGTTCTTGTCCTTCTTTGAAATACTGATACACTGGTGTAGAGACGACGAAACCATGCTATATTTATGAATCCATGGTCATCCAAGTAAAGCGCTAAAAAAGGTCTCTGCGTTAATGATATGAAATTTTGTGGTTGTTACTAGCTCTCCAACTTTCATTAATAGTGTGATTGACCTAAGGGCTCTTTCTGCCTTTTGATTAAATCCTCTTAAAATCATTTTATTAGCTGTAAGCTCTAGAGCCACATAATCCAAATGTGCCAACATCCGTAGACTCATTAAATTGAGTGATGCTACTAGGTCTACCAAAGCTTTGGATAAAAAAATTTGTTAATATTAACAAAGATGTAGAGCGGTCGGTTGTGGTTGGGGGTGTCGAGAAACAAGTCTTCATCTGTGAAGGTCACCTCAGGATGTTTCTTTAATGATCAAACATCATCCGAGGATGTGATGGTCATTTAGGCTAAGCAAATCTCTAGGTCAAGAAAGGCTGTAACCAGAGATTCTTTCATCTCCTTTGACAGGATCAGAGCATCGTAGATGCATAGTTTGGCTGACAACCTCCTAAGATGAGCTATTACATTATAATCCACTTTATAAATACCTCCAATCTTTAATTGGTTATGTGTCTCTTCCACTAGCGAAGGAGGGATAGCTCTTCTTGAGTGAATTTTTTTTTCCTTTATCCACTGAGGCTGTCCTTGGGGGTAGTACCTTCCCACTTCTCAGGTTTAGTTTAGTAATCTCATCTTCTTCCTATTACGATGTTGCTGGAAAAACTTTTGGTGTTTCTTCTTCATCAGAAAAATCCAAGTTGATGGCAAGCGATGTACTGTGGTACTCGAGGACTAATTCCTCACTTCCAGTGTTCTTGTAACTGGTGTTTTCGATATCTTCTTCATTCTCATTAATGGTTTCATTGGACTTAATTATGATTTGAGGATCATTTTGGGAATCGAGATTGAAGTTATATTGACCAAAATCAGTTACGCTATCACTAGAAATAGTTAGAACATAGCCAAAATCATAATTATTATATTCATAAGACCCAAGTGGGGCAAAAAGATAATCATACATGGTCAGGGGTTCAAGGATTTTCATCCCCAAATCTGAGACAGCCAATCTAATAGAGGTAACCCCTATCATACCCCTCACATTATTGGTCTTCATGATGACATTCTTCTCCCTCTCTGGTTGCGGCAGTTTCTCTGACAAAATCTCTATCTTGGGCTGGGCAGGTTGTAGACTCTGGGTGGCTGCCTGCACTGAAGTGGTCTGAATCTGATCCGATATCTTTTTGGATGAATTTCTCTAAATTGTGCTCCATCCATCTTTATTTAAATACAGATATATCGAAGTGATTGGCTCAACTGAAATCATATTTACAGAACCTTTTTTAAGTCCTTTGAAATATTCTTTTAGGATAGTTATATTTCCTTCTTTGAAATTCCTCTCGAGCCAATCCTTAAAAATGAAATGTCCCTCTATTGTGTGTCCCAACATCTTGTGATAAGGGCAGAAATTAAGATGCTCTTTCTTTTCAGCTTCTTCTAGCTTCTTTGGTTCTGGCAATCTGAACTTGGGCTTCTTCATTAAATTCTTGAACATCTTCGTCACTACCTCATCTTTGAAAGAGTATACTCTTTTCATCTTTTATGAAGGAGTCTGACCGCATGTACCTTCTATTCAGTATGGTCCTCCTTGGTATGACTACTGGCTAGACTGGCCATACTGTTGTGTCTGCCGCTGAGTCTGAGTATGCTGTGACAAGTGCTGCGAACTCTGATGAGAATTCTCTGCCTGAATCTTTATCAGCTGCTTTCCCTTATTAACTGTGGCTATTATTCTGAACTTCTTCTTGAATACTCTAATTGTCTTGGACTTTTCTGACTTTTCTTGGGAATACATATATTTAACTTATTCTTGTAGACTGCTGGCCTTGCTTAACAGCTTCTCGAAGGACTTGATGGTGAGACCCTTTAGCATGAAAGCTACCAGCCCATGGATGCTTTTGTGTAGAATCTCAATTGCATGTTGTTCCTGTAGCTGAGGCTCACATTTCATGCTTAGGTTTCTCTAACTCAAGATATAGTCCACTAGAGTCTCGTTTAGCTTTTACCTTTCCACTACGAGATCTCCAAAAGAAACATGATGTTGTGATCCAATAAATATCTTCATAAATAACTATTCCAATTCAATGAATGTTCGTACTGATCCATTGGGCAACTTGACATACCAATCAAATATGATTCCTTATAGGCTGTTGACCAATTGATAAAAGAACGAGGCTTCATGAAAACTGGTGTTGCTACAGCTGGCTTAGAAATGTGCTACATTCTGTCTGGGATTTTCAATCCCATTAAATGTTTTAAAGTTTGGTGACACAAAACCCTTAAGTAAGGCCATGACATCAAACTCCTCTGGATAAGTTCTACCCTTTGTAATCAGTGCACCACCCTTAGATTGGGCCAAGTCCTCCCAAACTTATTGTTTGACCAACTTCTTTATATCTTTTTCTGGTATTACACTTGGTGGGGAATCTTTCTTTTGCTTATCATCTTTGTTGGCGGAGTAAACTTCTCTCCTTTCATCTGCAATGTGAACTATCTCTAACTGGTTGACTTCTGGAGAAGCTAACTGCTGTGACTGGGACTGTCCGTGAACTGTAGCCATGTCAGCCATGGTGGAGGCCATCTCTTCCATTGTCTTCTTTGTTTGATTGATTTTTTCATCTCTTAGCAGAACAGCTCTGTGCAAATCTTCTACGATGTCCCCTTCAAGAAGAGGTTGGGCATCGCGTGCAGATGTAGCTGCTTTAGTCTCGATGACATGAATATCCATAAAGTCTTCATCAAGATAATCGTTAAAATTGAAATCTTCATCATCGATATCTACTCCATGCACTTTGGCTAATTCAGGGCCCTGAGCTTTTCAATTTTTACTTTTAATTATTGCTTCCTAGATTTTTTTGAGATCTAGAGGGCTCTCTTGAGCATCCTCACTATGTACGTTGAACTTGATGGTAACGACTGCAACGATATATGATACTTCAGACACTTGCTTCATTCCACAATCTTGCCTTGCGAGCTCATTAAATCGTATTCGTACAACAACCTTGGGTACCCATACCTTCATTTTTTATGGTGATGTCTTGAGACGGGGTGTCTCAATAGAGGCATCGGTGTGTCAGAGAGAGGCATGCTTCTAGCGGTGCAGACCAAATATAGAACCAGGTGACCTCTTTACTTTTTCCATCTTTGTGTTACTCTTGCGAGCAACAACTGGTTGTATCCTCTGTCCTAGACATGACTTGGCTGGTCAACATCTTGCAGACCTTGGAGCAGCAGTGGTAACAAAATCAATGGTAGTGACGGTAGTATCAACTCGACTCCCCAGACAGAATCTAACGGGGCTGAGAACTGGCAAAACTTCAGCTGATCTTTGAGACAATCGGGCAGATCTGACATCCCTCAAAATTTCTTTCTTCATTTGAGGGAAAACTACGCATCCCACTCGCTTAAGTAGTTCAACAATTGAACATCCTTCTGTAACAACCAACCTCTGAAATACTATACAGACTTTAGTGACAGGAGTGGGTTTCTCCTTCTCCTCATCACGCCATAAAGTAACGGTAAGGCAACAACAATTTTCTGGATACTTTCATGCCCTGAAACCTACTCCCTTGTAGAAGAGGAGAGGTCTCGAGCAATCCAAGTTCCTCTTGCTGAGGAATCTCATCATTAGATACTTTCTCTAAAGTTCAGGCTTTGGTAGCCTTCAGAATCACATGAATATGATTTCTTTCTGAGACTGGGTTAATGGCACATACTTTGAGCCAGATCCTATTTTAAATACTGATGGCGGGGCGGTAAGTCCTCCAAGTGTATCTTTAAAAGTCATAATTTTCTTCCCTTTAGCAGACAAGGGAACAACAAACTTAACAGGTGTCGGGCTAACAGTAGTCTTCACCTTCTTGCAGGAAGGGAAACCTTGAAGGCTATTCAAGTTAAATTCAACAGAAGACTCCTGAACTTTTGGAATAGCTACTTTCATGATCACAAATGGGACCTTTCCGAGCACGAATTCAAGTTCATTAAATTCGACTCGAAACTTGATGGTGGGAGCAACATTTCCAGCCTCACGGCCAGTCGGCAAGTTGCAGGAGAAAATGAGTGTCAGGAATGCCATTGCAAGAACTTCAAAAAGAAAGTCCTGAGATTAGTTATTTTAGCCAATACCTTATAATTCTAGTGCAAACACTAAAAATTAACAAAGGTAGCTATGTAGACTAGGCAACACTTTTTTTTAAATTTAGTTTGTGGAGACTTCAAAATTTAGTAAAGTAAATTAAAAGTAGGCAAATTTATTTAATTAAAAGGGAAAAGTTAACAAAGTGCACAACAATTTAATTCAATTTACAAAGTAGAAAACCAAATCTGGAATTAATTTAGGACCCAATGCAGGGCCAACTTCAAAATGCATAATGCCCAGATAGAACTAGTCCATCAACACACATACCAGGGGTCCAACCCCTTGACAAAGATAACGTCCTAATTAACTTTTGAACCTCTCCATTCAAAAGTGATTGAACAAACGGTTTTGAAATCTGAAAGAGTTGACTGTACTTACCCAAAATAGAAATGAGTGAAGCATGCCAATGGAAGAAGGGTAATATGGTCCATAAAGGATGTCGGCACATTACCAATGCTTTAAGACAAGATTCCCTCATTTAAATAGAGAGAAATTATTCCTCGGCAAAGTTGCCAGAAATTTTTGGTCGCTAAATTAGAAGTTGTCGGTCACTAAAATGTATATCTCAAAGCGGGTTTAAAAGATGTTTAATTTAATTTAAATTTCTATTGTGGAAAAAATTAGTGTTTTAATTTTTGAAAATAGGAGACCACACTGATCTCATATCCTCAAGAGTTTAAATAAACAAGTCCAACACCGCAATTAATGCATCTATCCTGAAGGGTAGACACACTACTTACTGGTGAGTCTTAATTAAATAAACTAAAGAATTTATGACATCCGTTTAAGTATGTGAAAAATCATTTTTTTGTTGACCGAAAACTTTTTCTATTTAATACAAAAAATTAAATAGGGCTTAAATTAAGTTGGGTTCTTAAAAATTTCCTATAAGAGCAAGCTCCTATAGTTAATTACATCTTAGATAACCGAAGTCACCTAAGAAAATTCTCGATAAAAATCAGGGAATATTGTCTTCAAGAAATTTAAAGGCATAAGACTTTTCAAAAGATCGAACAAAAGGGTGAAATGGGAATGGCTCAAATATGACACATTTTATTTTGGAATCCAAAGGAAGATGAATTAGGGGATGTCATGGATCCTGAGGAGTACCTCGGTGACTTCCCAAGCTATCCTATGATTTCGCTTTAATTTTGAGAAAAAATATTATGTAAATGTTACACCCTGTCAATTTTATTAATTAGGACATACATTTATGCTCGACGGTCGCACAAACTACCTGAAAGATATGAGGATTTAGGTCATAACAAACAACAATCTCAAAATTCTAAAAGAAGTTAGGACTAAAATTGTATAGAAGAGCCATACGATGGCCTAAAGAAAAAGTTGAGGATTTATGTCGCACTAGGCAGATGACCTCAAAATTCTATGGTTGGTTGTTTTATTCTAATGAAAGATATGTTGTCATAGCTCCTCATGCTGTTGTAGATTTCTGTTGTAGAAGGTTGTCCACAAAGTTATCTTCAGACTCCTCGATGAATTAGCAGTCCTAAAGTATAAAGTTTAAAGGTTTAAATGAAAAGTTCAAAGTTCAATCTTTATGGGGGGTTAAAGTTGATTAAAGAGACACCCTTTAGGATCCCACGATTTCGTCATTCCAATATCACTATTTTCTTTTGAATTTAATTAGCTTAAATGAGTTGTAAAACCCATTTAAACTTGGGAGATCTCGTTAGTAACCATGGGTTACCTCTTTTGAAGGACTCCAGTAAATTTAAAAGGTGTTTTATGTTTAGTGACATTTCAAAGGATTTATGGTTACCTTTGAAACATTTTATTTTAGATTTTTGAAAATGTTGATTAATTTTTTAAAAGATTTTTTATTTTCACAACTAAATTAAGGTGCACAACCAAGCAATTTAATATTTTGCAAGAGTAAGTTGCAGTAAATGACAAAAATTAAATAACACTGTAAAAGCATACCTATCATATTCTTAACATTCCCGCTGAAATATTAGATTTTTCAACATGTATATAATTTTGCATAAATTTAAATAAATCAAATGATTAAATGAAGGTGTAACTAACAAAACCTCAAACTATGACTCAGTGGGTCCTGAAAGGATCTTGGTGGATGACTTTACAACAAAATATAGCAAGTTCAATTTGTCCTTCAAAATGTCCAAGAGATAATGACCTTGAACCACTTTAAAGATCTCTTGAAACATTTTGTGTTCATTTTGATCTTATTATTTTCTTCTATTAATCATTCAAAGGTCAAGTTAAAAATACCCCATTACTTGGTGAACCTTGACATTTCAATTATTTCAAGGATAAGGTATTCAATTAATTAGTTGATGTTTCACTTAAGAGTTATGTAAATGAATGCCCTCAACCAATGTTTAAGTCATTAAAGATTTTGTACCTACCATCAAATTTGGGCTTGTAGTGTTTAGATGTGTTTATCAACAATTATGATACTTTTTTCTAAATCTTACCAAATAAGTTTAAATATCAAACCAGGGTCACTACCAAGCCCTTGACAATTTCAGTGGGTAAATTTGTAACTATTAAAATTTTAATTTATCTGTTATGTATTCTTATTAAAAGATCATATCTTATCAAATTATGAGATTAAAATCTAACCTAAGGCCATTACTTTAGAATCATTTAAGTTTAATTAACTTCCCAATTTGGAAAATTTAGGAAATTTCAATCTTCCCCCTATGATGAAAAGGAGGCTAATTGGTTTCTGTCTTTTGTCCCAAAATGTTTTAAACATCTGAAAGAATTCATTAAGATCAAAATTACTCATTTTTCACTTAATTAATCCTAATTTTGATTAAGGTACTAAAATCTAAAATTATAATTTTTCCCTAAGGGCTCTCCACCTCATAACTCATTAAGCATAATTCAAATAACTTTGAAAATTTTAGAGTACCCAATTCATGGGTTAATTAAAACATTTAAGGAGAAAATGTTTAGAGGTTCACTTAGGTAAGAGGAACACTTACCTAACCAACTTAATGAATTCACTTAGGTTTGTCATAATTTTATAAAATAAGAATTCATTAAGTTGTTTAACGTACGGGATAATTATTAGAGGCTCACTTATCATAATTTTATAAAACAACTTTATAATTATTTAATTTAATGATTATTTAAATAGAAAATGTGTTTTATTTACAAGAATTTTTTTTATTTTTTATTTACATCCCTCTGAGTTGAAAGAACTCAAGGAAAAAACTTTTTTTATATTTTTATAATTCTTAATTCATTCATTATAATTATTTTAATGGGAAAATAAGGAAAAAAAACATTTTTAGGCCTTTAAAAATTTACTTTTAACTTAGAAAAACTGTGAAAAATATTTTAATGAGTCCTAGGTGATTAGGAAACTGTTACGTACATTTTGAACCATTTTTGTATTTTTTAAATTTTCTATTATTTTCAATTTTAATATTGCTTAAAAATTTAGTGTTTTCTCAAAAATAATTTTATTTTTCTAAGTGCACCTGATCACAAGGAACTCAGAAAAACACTTTTTATAATTTGCCTAAGTATATTTAATTTAATAAAATTATTTTTGTACCAAAATAAAATTTTTATTTTAAAATTGACTTTAGTGCTTAAACTTAATCAAATAATCTTCAAATTTTTATAGTGGGTTAACATAATTTTTCTACACAATGTGGAATTGATTTAATTATTTTTTTAATATTTAATTTAAGTAATTTAATACAATATATAAAAATTTAATTAACTATAAAAATGTACAAAATTATTCAAACCATCATGATATTTTTACTAAGCTTCTCTGACCATAAGAAACTGACCATAAGGAACTTACTAAAATTTATCCCAAAATTTTTTCAAGTGATAGTTTAATTTAATTAGTTAATTAAAGCCAAAATAGCCATCCAAACATGAAAATTAGGGTTAGAAGCATAGAGATACTTTCTGAGTTTTGAAAAATCAGAGAACATCTCCTCTGTCCCGAGGAACAAACCCTAAAAATCTCAAGCCATGGTGAACAAAATTTAATTAAAAAAATTAAAAATCCACATAGACTATTTAATTAATTTAAAATCAGGGATTCAACCAATATTTTTTATTTTTAGTCTACATTATTTTCCTCTGTTTACTGAGCAAGAGGTATTTTTATTTTATTTTTATGATTTTCCTTTTCAAAGTTATGGATTTTTAAAGATCTAACATTTAAATAGTTTAGATAAAATCATTTTTTTCTACTTAAACGCTTAGAGCCGACTGTATCCTCGTATGCATCGAGCGTACCATGCGAAACTCCGCCATTCGACATCACCAGCCACATAGTTGCCTCGTCAACCCGCTGCATCACTCCATTTTCAGGTCCGACTCCATCACGACCGTCCATTGAATAAATGCAGAAATGTACAACATCCGTTCATCATCCCTAATCTCACTAACCCGAGTGCTATTCAACTTAAAACCTTAAGATCTCTCTTGATACTCAATCAAATCTCATAGGGTTTGTTCCTACACCTTCATCTACTCATGGGAAACACATCCAAATGACTTATACAACACAAAATATAGTTTATATGCATGAAGAATCAAATTAGTTTGGCTTGATGAGAGAGCTCAATACCTTTGTCTGAGAGGTGAGGCCTTAATTAGATGGTCGGAGAAGCTTCAGAGGAGTCCAAAGAACTTTATTATGAGCTCCTGTGCTGTAGTGAAATTTCAAGGTATGATTTTGATCAAAGCCATTTTCAAGTGCTGGTCAGTGCTATGCTAGAGGCTCTTTGTGATGAGGCTTTTATGGGGGATCAACTCCTCTCACTCTAGGGATGGTGAGGAGCAAGTCAATTTGAAATTTGGTGCACTGTGCATCTATGGCTGAAATTTTCCTAGTTTTAGGGCAAATTTCAGTGGTGAAATTAGCCCTAAGTGGTGGTTGTGGGTGGTTGAGAGTAAGGGAATTGTACTTATGGAGGTCTGAAGAACCTTTGGTGAGATTTTTGTAGAGTTTCCCTTAAGTTTTAGTAATTTTTTCCTTTGGCCGTAAAGAAATCCATATATAGCCATGGCTGGCTGGTAGAGTTTAGGGCTTGGCAATGGGTGCAAGGTCATGCTGAGGTAGAGAAAAGAAAAGCTTTAATGTCCAAAAGGATTTAGCCAACTTAGAGAAGTCTAATTTTTGGGTTTTGACTACTTATGGCTTTTTTGGGCTAGCTGTTATCGATGGCTATGGTAGTGGCTAGCAAGGGTTATGTCACTTCTAGGCTCAGATAGGCCAGGGGGTGGCTAATGATGGTTAACTTCTAATGGCAAGTGATGATGGACAAGATATTTTGGTTTAGGCCAAAAATGGGATTAGATCATTTAAATCAAGAGACCATTTGTCCATAGCTCATGTAGGGTGGGCTAGGTGGATCTAGCTTGGTCACTAAAGTACAAATGGTGGCTGAAGTGGCTTTGGTTTGATCAATTTGGTTTGGTTTGGTCAATTTTGGTGCAAGGGTTCAATTTAGACATTTTGGCTTGAAGTTGGGTTTAGTTTGGGCTAATCATGGAATTGAGTTCAATTTATTAATCAAGATGATGTAGATGATTCTCACAAGGAGTTTAGAAAAGTTTTAGAGTGATTTTGAATTGATTTAGAAGTTCAATTTGAAGGATTTTGGCTCATGGTCAATTTTGGAGATCTTGGGTTAGACTTGGGTTTGAGTTGGGCTAGAATTTTGTTATGGCCCAATTGATGGCTCCAATTGGTTCTAAGGATTGTCATGAAAAGTTTTGGATATCAATTGGATGGAAATTTTAGGGTTCTGGAGTTTAATTTTGTGGAATTTGGAGACATGGCAAATTTGGGGCAAAATTGCAGGTTTTGATTTGAGTTGAATTTGGGTGAGGCTTGGGTTCAAATTAGAGTTAATTGGTGACTCAATTTGGTTCAAGGGAATGTCATGAAGGGTTTTGAACATTAATTTGGGGGAATTGATTTGATCATGTGGTTCAATTTGCTGGACTTGGGTCATGTGTCAAAATTGGGGCTTTTTTATTTGAGTTGAAATTGGATTCAAATTTAGGTCAATTGGCCTTGAATTTGGTTTCATTCAAGCTTTAAAATGATGAACTTGAGTTTAGAATTGAGTTTGGGGAAGATTGGGATCAAATTAGTGGACGTTGGAGATGAATTATGGTAATTGGGCCTTTCAAAGTAATTTGGTGCTTTTGGTCAAAATAGGTCAAATTGAGCTTAATATAGTGGTCAAAATTAATTTTGGGGACATATAAAATGATTTTGAAGGAGTTGGTATTTTTGTAATTTTGATCAAATGAGGGGTATTTTGGTAATTTTGTAAATTTTGAAGTGTTTTGGGTAATTTTGGTAATTTTACAAATTTGGGTATTTTGGCTAGTTTTAAGAATTTTAGTCAATTTTGGGGTTTCAAGGGTAATTTGGGTAGATTTAATGGCAAAAGGCTAAGTTGGGTGTTTTGGTAAAATTGGGGTGTCAACCACCCTACTTGATCCATGGACCAATCGAATTCCGTACTTATGGTCCTACATGTATTAGTCTTAGCTAAACCCTAGCCTAGGGCTAGTGCCTTAAGGGACCATCAACATGAGTTTCCCAAAAGGTTAAAGGATCAATGTAAAGCATGTTTGGGTTTAAGGTTGAGAGTGGAAGTGTAATGTGCAAGTGTGTGTGTGAAAATGACCATGACCACACCACCCTGAGTTAACCCAAAGAGCAAGTAATCCTATTGGGACTCCTCTTGAGCTCCCCCATATTGACCAAACCTACTAAGTTTTCAAGGTTAGGAACTATATGTGGAACTTGAAGTTTAGCAAAGAAGAGTTTAGAGTTTCTAATGGTCGGAGTTCCTTTTCTAGTCCTCTAGGAATAGTCAACAAGAAAGTCATATGGTTAGACCCTAGGCTACTAAAGAGGAAACTAGACCTCAACCCAAAGTGAGGTCAACGGTTCTTGTAGATGTATTCGTCTTAAGTAGATGAATGTGTAAGAAAAAATCCCATGTGATTTGGTTGAGTATCAAGAAGGATCTTAGAGTATGAATTTGAATGGCTTACACGTTAGGTTAGTTGGGGACGATGACCAAGAGCTGTCTGATCGCGCGTGTATTAAATGGATGGATGAATCAAGCCGGATGAGGAGATGGAATGAAAACCGTGGGATGCATGGCACTGAGGTGGCTGATGGCGCCAAATCAGAGAGCGCGATGTGAAAAGCTCGACACGTACAAGGATTGCGTGGCCGCTGACTGAGCTAAGTAGGAAAATAGGATTTATTGATTTAAATAAATTTCAAACCTTTAAAAATTCATATCCTTGCATAGAAAAATTATAAAAATAAAATACAAATACCATCATGCTCAATGAACAGAGAAAAATAATATGGATCAAAATTAAAAATTATTTTATGAGTCTATGATTTTTAATGAGTTAAATAGCCTCTAGGTGTTCTAGTTTTAATTAATTAAATTTTATTCATCAAAGCTTAAACCTTTAGGGGTTCATTATTTATGACAGAGGGGATGTTCTTTGATTTTTCCATGATTAGAGAGTATCTCAATGCATGTAACCCTAATTTCCAAGGTTGGATGGCTATTTTGGCTTAAAATAATTACATAAATCAAAATATCAAATGGAAAATTATGGGATGAATTTTAATAGGTTCCTTATGGTAAAAGAAGCTTAAAAAAATATCAGGATAGTTTGGATAATTTTTTTATATTTCTATGGTTAATTAAATGCTTATAGTTTGTATTAAATTATTTAAATAAAACATTATTCAAAAAGTAATAAAATCAATTTTACAATGTAAATAAAAATCATGTTGACTCACTATAAAAATTTGAAATTTATTGTATTAAGTTTAAGTGTTGATTTTTTAAGTAAAATTGTATTTTTGCTAAAAAATAATTATATTAAACTAAAGATAGTTAAGGAAATTATAAACAGTAGTTATCTGAGTTCCTTGTGATGAGGGGCATTTAAGAAAAATGTAAATTATTTTTGAGAAATTACTTTATTTTTAAGCTATATTTTACTTTAAAGATAATTAAAAATAATTAAAAATTGCAAAAACTTGTAAATGGTCTAAAGTGTGCCTAATTGTTCTTTAGCTACTTAGAACTCATTTGAATACTTTTCCTAATTTTTCTAAGTTTAAAATAAATTTTTGAAGGCTAAAAATTGTATTTTTTTTCTGATTTTCCATTTAAATAATTATAATAAATAAATTAAAAATCATAAAAATATAAAATTTGTTCCTTTGAGTTATCTGAAGTGAGAGAGAATTAATAAAATTATAAAAAATAATTTTTGTAAATCAAAATACATTTTATATTTAATTGAATCATTAAAATCAATAAATAATTATAAAATTAAAATATATTTTGAAAAAAAATTATGAAATTTTGTCTATGTATTTCTCTGACCTAGGTGATCCTCTAATGGCTCTCTCATGACCAAACCTCTTATTTTGAGTAATTAAATAAATTAATCTTGAAAAATCCTATTTTTTAATTAAAATAATTATATAAATTAAATAAAAATATAAAAGACTACATCATCACCTCTGATATTTTAATTAACTCTTGATCGAGTCTCCATGGAAAGTTAAAGGTCACTTGTGTTTCATTTGATAAGGTATAAGATAGGGAGCCCTAGGGGCAAAATGTTAATTTTGGGATTTAAATACCTTAAATTAATTTTAGGATTAATCAAAGGGTAAATGTGTAATAATGATTATAATAAAATCTCTTAGGTGTTTGAAATATGAACAGCTAAGAGGTAAAAGCCAATTTGCCATCCTTTTCATGATAAAGATAAAATTGTATTTTTGATAATTGTCATGATTTGGAAGATAATTCAATTAAGAAGATCCTAAGGTATTGGGCTTAAGTTATGAAAATAATAATTCACTCATTTAAAGCCCACTAATTGATGATTGATGCTAATACTGATATTAATGACTTTATTTTATTAATATTTAATTGTTATAAAATTACTTTAAAAGAAAATATTAAAATTAAAAAGGCCTAATTGTGAACTAGGTTCGAGTTATTTTAATTTGGATTAAAAAATATGAACTTAATTAATTTATAAACACTTTCAAACACTTTAGGCCCTACTTTAACTCCGAGCATTAAAGTCCTTAATGACTCTGGACTTGTCATTTGGGGTACCCATTCGTATAACTGTCAAATGAACTGTTAGGTGATTATCTAACTTCCTTCATTTCCTGGGATAGTTGAAATATCAAGGTTCACTGAGTAATGGGATAATTCAATTTTGATATGATTAATGAAATAATATAATAAGATTAAAATGAACTCTGAACATTTCAAGCGATTTTAAAAGTTGTCCAGGGTCGTGTCCCAAACATCTTATGATCTCTTGGATATTTTGAAGGACGATTGAACTTATTATATTTTTGTTCTAGAAAATCAACCGGTAAGATCTTTCGGGCTTAATGAGCCATGGTTTGAGGTCTCGTTGTTACACCTTCATCTACCCTTGCAATTTGTTTAAATTTACTACAAAATTATATCTCATGTTGTAAAAGCTTATCTTTCAGCGTGAATGCCGAGAATATGATAGGTACACAATTCCAGTTATTTATCATTGCTGTCAAATATTATAACTGCTTGGTCGTGCACCTTTCTTTACTTACAAGAATTAAAACAATTTTTCAAAAATTAATTAGTATTTTTTAAAATCTAAAACAAATTCTTTCAAAGGTAACCATAAATCCTTTAAAATATCACTTAATTTAAAATGTCCTTTTGAATTTATGGGAGTCCCTCAGACGAGGAAACCCACAGTTGCTAACGAGATCTCCTGGGTTTGAATAAGTGTAACAACTGGTTTAAGCTAAGTAAATTTAAAGGAAAATAGTGGTACCGGAACAAGAGAACCGTGGGATCCTAACTGATGTCGCTCTAATCAACTTTAACCCCCATAAACTTAAAACATATGATAAAACATTTTGGACCTTAGACTTTAGGACTACTACTTCATCAAGGTGCTTGGAGCTAACTCCATAGGCAGTAATCTTAAACAGCATGAGGATCTATACCAACACATCTTTCCTTAGAATTAAATAAATAAGCCATAGGACTTCAAGGTCGTCTACCTCGTGTAACATAAATCCTCACTTTATCTTTAGGCCTTTGTATAGCTCTGCTATATAATTTAAGCCCTAACATGTCTTAGGTTTCAAGTTTGTCATTCGGCACAACCTAAATCCTCACATCTTTTAGGCTATTTGTATGACTGTGTCATGCAAATGTAAGCCCCAAATAATAAAATTGACAGAATATAACATTTAAATAATTTTTTTTCTTGAAACTGAAGCTAAACCTTAAAATAGCTTGGGAAGTCACCAATATTCTCCTCAGAAACTATGACAACCCCTAGTTCCTTGTCCTTTGGATTCCATAACAATGTTCCAAATTTGATTCATTCCATCATTGACACTCCTTTGGTCCGATCATTCAAAAATTCCTACCACTTGAAAATATTAAAGACAATATTCCCTGATCTAAATTAAGAGTTTTCTTAGGTGACTTCAGTTATCTAAGATGTAATTAGCTATAGGAGCTTGCCCTTATAGGAAGCTTTACAAACCCAACTTAACATAAACCCTATTTTATTTTTTTAATTAAATAGGGGAACTTGTCGGTCAACATAAAAATGGTTTTTCACAGACTTAAACGAAAGTCATAAATTCTTTAGTTTATTTAATTGAGCACCACTAGAAAGCAATGTATCTATCCTTCAAGGTAGTTATATTGCTTGCGGTGTTGTGCTCGATCATTCAAACTATTACAGATATGAGGTCAGTTAGATCTAGTATTTTANTATATACACACACACACACACACACACACACACACACACACACACACACACACACACATATATTAAATTAAAGCAGGTGACGGGACTCCTATTCCGACAATCAAAAATTTCTAATTTCGCGACTGACAATTCTCAGTGAACCTGATTTTTAAATTATCTCATGAGAGGGGTACTTAATTAGTCATTTAATGTTTCATTTAGAAGTTATAAAAGTGGATTCCCTTGGGTGCATAAATAAGTGAATAAGAATTTTATGCTCACAATTATGGTTAAGCTAGTAGTGTTTGCAAAATGTTCATAATTAGTTATGTATCTTTCCTAAACCTCATCAAGTAAATCCAAATTAAGCCTAGTTCACTATTAAGTCCTTAAGACTTATCAATGGATAAATTTAGAACTCTTAGGGATAATGAATTATGTGGTATTTCAATCTTCATAATGATTAAAATATCACTCAAACATTAACTAAGGGTTTTAAAATAGTAAGTTATCATTTTCCAAAATTAAACTCCTCACCTTAGGATCATTTATTTTATTTAACTTCTAAATTACAATAGTTGAAGGAATTTACAACTATACTCTTATTTTAGAAAAGTGAGAAATTGATTTCTACCATTTAATCCCTTGTTTTTCAATCACCCAAAAGAGCTCATTATGATCAAAATTACCCATTTACCCTTTAATCAATCCTAAAATTTAATGAAGGCACAAAAATTCAAAATTCTCTCCACTTCATAACTTATTCAATATAACTCTAATGACTTTAAAATTTTTATAGTACCCCACTCATGGGTCAAATACAATATCAGAATAGAAAAATGTAATTTTTTAATTTTATTTAATTTTTAATAATTATTTTATTCAAAAATAAGGATTTTCAATTTCAATTCATTCAATCAATCAAGAAAAACTATCTATCCTTAGGAAAATAATTGGAGGTTTAACTAGATCAGAGGACCAGTAGGACCAATTTTCATGATTTTTTAAGATATATTTTAATTATTATAAATATCTAATGATTTTAAGTATTAATTAAATATAAAATATTATTTAGGCTGAAAATTAAATTTTTATTTTTCTTAAATCTCTCTGAGCCTAGAAACTTTGAAAAGCAATTTTCATATTTTTGTGATTTATATTTTATTTATTGTAATTATTTTAGTGCAAAATTATGGAAAATTTGTTTTTTAAGCATTTAAAAATCTACAACTTTATTAAAAAAATTAGAGAAAATATTACAAGTGATTTTATATTATTATGAAGTGATTTGTGACAATTTGGTGAATTTTCATATTTTTGTGATTTTTGGCATTTTTTAATTATTTAAAATTAAAGAAAATGATGAAAAAACAAGTTCTTACTTGAAATTCAATTTTGTTTTTCTTAGATTCCTCTCGTCATGAGAAATACAGAGAATCATTTTTTATAATTATTTGACCCTTAATTTAATTATATAATTATTTTAGTGCAAGAAATCATATTTAGATTAAAAAAATCAAGTTTAATGGGTAAATTAATTCAAAATGATTTCAATTTTTTTAGTGAGAGTTAATATGATTATTTTTATAGTGTGGGGCTAATTTTGAAATTTTTTTTATTTATATTTTATTCATTTAATTTTTCTTGTACTTTAATGGGTTAAATACATAAAATAAAACGTTAAATTACTTAAATCCATTTTATGTTTTTCCTAGGGTCCTCTGATCACAGTTAACCTACCAAAACAACTTTAATATTTTTTTTATTTTAATTTTTATAATTTTTTAGTTAAACAGAGTTGATTTATTTTAAAAATTAGGGCTTCCACACTTAGAGGTGTTCTTTGACTTTGGAAAAATCAGAAAGAACATCTCTAAGGATATGAAGTTTAAACTGCCAAAATATCAAGCCATAGTGATAAATTTCTAATGATTGATTACATTTTTAAGTATTTAATTAGTTAATAATAAAATATAAGTCAAACACTTTTAATTTTTATTCTACATTGTTCTCCTCTATTCTAAGGATATGAAGTTTAAACCCCCAAAATATAAAGCCATAGTGATAAATTTCTAATGATTGATTTCATTTTTATGTATTTAATTATTTAATAATAAAATATACGTCAAACACTTTTAATTTTTATTCTACATTTTTCTCCTCTATTCAGTGAGCAAGAGGGTATTTTTCTTTCCTTCTTATGATTTCTTACACTATGTTATGAATTTTCTAAGTTCTTTGAAATAAATAAATCATTAAATCCTATTTTTCTACTAGAACCAGTCAGCTGCCTCGCAATCCTTGACATCTCCAATTTTTCCACGTGTCGCTGCATTATTGGATGCCACCTTTTGAGTCAGCCACCACATGTCTCGCCTTTACCATTTCATCTCCTCATCCAACAAGATCTGATCTATCCATCTGATAGTCGTACGATCGGATTTCTCCTAATCATCGTCATCAATGGCCCTAAACCATAAATCATATGTTTCTAAACTTAATTTCTCTCTCGATTCTCAACTAAATCACATGGGGTTTGTTTCTAAAGCTTCATTTTCTCAAGATGAAGCTTTTTATACGGTTAATCAATTATGAAATGCATGTTTACTTCACAAGTGACCAAACCGAGCTTGGTTTGGGGGAAAATAGTCCATACCTTAGTTCTAGAGGGGTAGCCTTAATTGGATTTTTTCTTGAGCTTCATTGTGATCTGATGAACCTCCTCCAAGTGTCAATTTGAACTGAGATTGAGTCCAAGTCAGAATTTAACCAAAAGGTGATTTGGACTTGGTCTAGGGCTAGGTTAGAGTGCTCAAAATTATAGGGGTTTGGTTAGAGAAGACTCCTTTGGCTCTAGTGAAGCGTATGAGACAGTCAATTTGAAGTTTGGTGGAACTTGTTGGTATGGCCGTGAAAACCTATGATTTTGAGTGGTGAAATTAGGGTTCTACAGTAGGTATGATGGGCTGAAAATGGTTGGGTTGAGCTTCTCTAGGCTGCTAGAAGGACTAGCAGAATTTTGGTAGAGTTTTGTTCTCCAGTGACCAATAACAAAGGGTCAGCTCAACTAAGTTTAATTTTTGGTTTTGAGCATTTGGCGCATTTTGGGTATGGAGTTTTCCAGTGGTTTTGGTTGTTGGCCGGTTAGGGTCATGTCACCTCCAAGTTTAGTTGAGTCAGCGAGGTTGAGTGGCCAAGCTAATTTGGTCCCAAGGTGGCTCCAAGTTGAATATTTAATGGGAAGTGGGGTTTTAGCAAGTTGTGCTAGCTTGGGTTTAACCCATTGGTTAAAGGACTAATCGTGGTCCCAAAATTTTTAAGCCTGATCTTAAGGTCCTCAAGTTGGTTTAGGTGAAGTTAAATGGCTGGTTTGGGGGTTGAGGAAGAGTTTAATTGTTTCATAAATGGTGAAAGTTCAAGTGGAGTAGAGAGAAAGAAGAGTCATCTCTACTTGTCATTTTTGGCAAATTTCACTTTAAGATGACCATGGAAGAGTTTATGAGACATTTCATGCCATGTATAGGGTCATGGGAAATTTTCATGCAAATGGAATTTTTTATTTTCATACATTTGAAAAAGTATTCCATGACGCCTAATTCAGATAAAAAATCAAATGCATGTAAGATATGATGCCATGTTGCATGATATCGTTAAAAGGATGACGAGGAGGGAAAATTTGTCATGTGGGCTTGGATTCAGGCTTTTAAAAATAATGTCATGGGCTTTTGGAAATTACTTATGGAAATGGGTTTTGAAGCATGCATGTTTTGATTTAGGTAATGGATCATGGACCATCCATATTGGGCTTGGATTTAATTGAAATGGAACTTGAACATATTGCTTTTTGATATTGATTTGAAATTAAGGAACTTTGAAATTAATTTGATGGAAATTGGGGGTGATTGGGGGATTTTGGGTATTTAAGGACAACATTGGGGGTCAATTTGGTCAAATTAGACCCAATGAATGGTCAATAATTGGTTTTGGGGGGTTTGAAATGATTTTGGAGGTTTTGGGAAATTTTGGGCCACCAGGGCATCTTGGTAATTTTGAAAAATTTTGGGGTATTTTGGCAAATATGAAAATATTTGGATTGTTTTGAGTAATTTGGATGGCATGAAATCGTTTGAAATGTTTTTTAAACAAAATTGAGGGATTTGGGTCAACCTTGAATTTTTAGGGTTCAAGAGGTAATTTTGTAATTTTGGGAAAGTTTTGGGCTAAAAGGCAAATTTTGAAATTTGGGTAGGGTTGAGGTTTGATGGAAATAATGATCATAGAATTTACCATCATGGTGCCATGAGACCAGAGAAACCCCACTATGGATCCTCCATGTGCTGGTTCTATCCACTCTAGCCAAAGACTAACGGTTTGGGGGACCACCCACATGAGTCTCTAAAGAGGAAAGGGAACCAAACTAGACATGTGTAGGTTAGGATTCATGGTTTTAAGTGGAAGTATGAAGTTTAAGTGTGTATGTACTAGACCAAGCCACATCCCCTAGAGTCAGCTCTAAGGTCAAGCAATTTTATGGAGAACCCCTTTTGAGCTTCCTTATATTAGTTTCATCCTACTAAGTGCTAGAGGTTAGAACTAACTTGTGGAACTCCAAGAAAAGAAAAGAAGCATTTGGAATTTCTAAAGGTGAGGGCTCCATCACTAGTCTTCTAGGATAGTCAACAGGAAAGTCTTATAGCTAGATCCGAGGCTCCTAAGGAAGAAAAACTAGACCTCAACAAAATGTGAGGTCAACAAACGGACCCCCAATAGGTGTGGTGTGTTGGATGAGCACACTGTGCATATCAGCATTGACTAAAGAGATCAACAAAGCTAACATGACTGTTTAAGCTGACATGCTTTGAGCAGAATAGAGGAAATGTGGAGAAGGTTTCTCTAGGGAGTATTGAAGGAATCATCCATGAAATTTGAAGACTCTAGAACTCTTACCGGGTTTTGGTGGGTGTAGCTTCAGAATATAAATTTCAAGAGTGCATTTGCAATTCACAAGGTGATTTTGTGCTTGCTAACCCAAGCAGAGGGCTATGTGACGGATTTGTGGAGATAACCATCAAGGAAACTGACGACCACAGAGAAGATTCGATTTGATTTCAATGCTTTAACTTTTAATCCTGATTTTGATTTTGATTTTGGTTTTGATTTTGTAAAAAAATAATTTTGGAGGGCGAAAATATGTGAAGAGATCTGATTGAGATGGAATACACAAGGACTCACATCCAACCTAAGAGGTAACAAAAGTGTAGAGAAATGATGATAAGATGCCTTACTTTATTTAAGGTGATCTTATACCTATCTCAAATAATTTTGTAGAGAATCAGTTGTGATACTCCATTTAAGGCAGCCTTATACCGATCTCGAAAGATGAGAACAGGATGCCTTGCTCCATTTATGGTGTTCTTATACCTATCTAGAAGATTTATGTAGAGAATCAGATGCCTTACTCCATTTAAGGTGGCCTTAGACCGACCTCGAAAGATGAGAATAGGATGTTTTTCTCTATTTAAGGTGGTCTTACGCATATCTCTAAGATTTGTGTAAGGAATTAAATGTCTTACTCCATTTAAGTTGGCCTTAGACAAATCTCAAAAGATGAGATATGATACCTTGCTCCATTTAGGGTGGTGTTATACTTATCTCAAGGATTGGTGTAGAGAATCAAATGCCTTACTCCATTTAAGGTGGCCTTAGACCTATATTTAAAGATGAGAATAGGAAGCCTTGCTCCATTTAAGGTGGTCTTATACTTATCACGAAGAATTATGTAGAGAATCAGATGCCTTACTCCATTTAGGTTGGCCTTAGACAGACCTTGAAAGATGATAACAGGATGCCTTGATCCATTTATGGTGGTCTTACACCTATCTCGAAAGATTTGTGTAGAGAATCAGATGTCTTACTCCATTTAAGGTGTCCTTAAAATGATCTCAGAAAAGAAGAATAGGATGCCTTACTCCATGTAAGGTGGTCTTACACCTATCTCAAAAGATTTGTGTAGAGAATCGGATGTCTTACTCCATTTAAGGTGGATTTAGACCCATCTCAAAAAATGAGAATAGGATGCATTACTCCATTTAAGGTGGTCTTATACCTATCTTAAAGATTTGTGTAGAGAATCAGATGCCTTACTACAATTAAGGTGGCCTTAGATTGATCTCCAAAGATGAGAACAGGATGTCTTGCTCCATTTAAGGTTGTCTTATGCCTATGTTGAAGATTTAAATAGGATGCCTTGCTCCATTTAAGGTGGGCTTGTACATATCTTGAAGTTTTACGTAGAGAATATGATGCCTTACTCCATTTAAGGTGGCCTTAGACTAATCTCGATAGATGAAAATATGACACATTACTTTATTTAAGGTGGTCTTATACCTATCTCAGATATTTGTGTCACATTAGGAAGAGAAACACAAGAACTCACATCTAACCTAAGAGGTGACGAGCTACATTGGGAAGGAAAGCTCAAGGACTCACATCCAACTCAAGAAGTAATGAATGGGAATCAGAATTTAAGTACTGATCCTGAGAGCATTGTGAGAAGAGTGTATAGAATTTGTCGTGCTAAGTTTATGAATATGTGGAATGTGAAGATTGACAGTGGTGCGGAAAGATTTGTGGAATTTTTTGTGAGGAGTGTGAAACTTCGTGGTGATTGTGAAAAATTCATTTAGATGATACACCAAAATAATATACTATTTTAAGTACATATTTTATGTTTACTTTGGGTGATATTTCACTTTAAAGAAGGTTATTTTCATGTTTTTGTTGCACATATATCCTTTTTAGGTCTTTAGAATAAAAATGGCAAAAAGGATGAAATTTCGAGCCAAAATAACAAATTTTGGAATTATGGCGCATGATGCTCCAGATTGGCAAATGATGTGTCGTTTGACAGAGGCTTGGCACATGATGTGCCACAACTGGCACATGATGCGCCAGATATGACTTTTTGAGGATTAAGGTGGTTCGAGATGAATTTGGCATGAATTTTTAAAGGGACACTTGTTCTACAAAACTATTGGACTAATTCAATGCATCTAGACACTTTGAAAGGTTCTTTTATGAAGGGATATGCCCCTTGGATCAAATCACACATCTTTCATATCTAAAAGAGTTGACTTTTGGAGACAATTTTGGAGGGACTTTTGAATTCCTTTTAAAAAGCTGTAGTTAAAAATAAAAGAGGAAGATTTCAAGGAGTTAAAGGGGGGACGAGAAGGAAAGTAAAGTGAGGGTGGCATGAAAGGCAAGGAGAGAAAAAGAGGAGATTTTCTTCTAGAGTTGTGAGAGGAGAGGGAAGACGAGATATTTGTTTTTCATTACACTTCGAAGTGAGAATTGAGTGTACTTGTAAAGAGAGAAAGGCTTAGAGAGAACTTCTTGGGATTTGCTTAGAAAGGATTGTGAGATAAGTTGTCTTTTATTTCTTTTCTTTTGTAAACTCGTTTTTATATGAAATCCATATTTTGTCGTATCCTTATCATGAATTCTGAGTAGTCTTCATAATCCTTCTCCCTACTTTGACATATGATTTTATGAAGAATTGATTTTGTTTTCTATGGTTTTAAATGTTAATAATTTGTGATGATTTAAACTCCGATCTTCATTTACTTTTCAATCTAGCCAATTGAAATGTTAAAACATGTTGAGAAACATATGTTCTGAAAAGGTCTATGATTTCTATAATAAGGGAAGAATCACATTTGATTTCATGGGAGAGTATGTCATCATGGAATTGAGTGCAAATAAATAGGGAAATATACTTTGTTGGATGTAGAATTGGAGATTTTAAGGTGACAGATTAAAATCCCTAATTTGTTCTAGTTGATTAGAAGCTAATGAGAGATTGTTAGCCCTCAGGGGAGGGAGTAGTGGGAGCTCTAGAGTGGTAGCTGGTATCCTCTCAGGCTAGCTACGGAATTAGGGACTAAACTCTGGATTATTCAATGTTCTTAATAGCACTTGGAAGAGGGTAAAGAATATAATTGCTTCTATTTGACACAAAACAGTTTTTATATATATATTTAAATGATTTTAATTTCTTCACAATCCATATACTCATTGTAAAGGAGAAGGATTCTTTCTTAAATTTGAATCTTCCATTAACAAAAACTTTGTTTAGTTTTCATAATTTCACTTTTGAAAGTTTAGTTTTTAGATTGTTTACTCTATCTTTCAACTACATTTTATATAGCATTCACCTTAGTAGTTAATATTCAAACTTTGCACTTTACTTTTATCTTTGTATCTTTAAATTATAAAATTATTTTAAGAATATACTTATAGGTTTTTCCAACTTCCCTGTGGGATTGATATCTAGGACTCCATTAAAGCCCTTTATTACTTGAGCGATACATACACATGCATTGATTTTAAAGGGGATTTGGCAGTTTAAAAAGAGTTTTAAAGATAAACTATTTTCATAAAAGGTAATTTTTTGTTGGGATTATATTGCATATTTATTGTTATATTTGTCATGTGTATTTTGTAATATTGAAAGATATTTGCAAAATTTACACACTAAGTCTACTTGCATCAAGTTTTTTTGTGTCGTTGTCCGAGAAGCATTTGAAAGGATTAGTAAGTTATTTTATTTTATTATAAAAAAACAAAAAAAGAGTCTAATTTAATTTTGAACATTTTCTTACTTTAGTGTGTTTCCTTATTTTTAGTTACTTGCTTTGTTTGTTTTTGCATAGTGTATGATCTAAAAATTTAATATCTTACGATTCTAAATTAGAGAGAACTATTCGAAAAATTTGAAAATAATGAAAAGAAATAGATCATTTTAGCAAAATGACTTGCAATTTGAATAATACTGGATATGAAAATGAACATCATCAGACACCTTTAAGAGATTATGCTAATCCTACAACAGATTAAATTCATTTGAGCATAGAGAATCCTATTGTAGCTGCCAATTCATTTGAGCTTAAACCTGCTATTATCCAAATGGTACAAAATAATCAGTTTGGAGGAACACTAACTGAAGATCATAATTTACACCTTGCTAGTATTATAGAATTGTGTGCCACATTTAAATATGATGGCGTGTCGAATGATGCCATCAGAATTAGACTTTTTTTCTTTTTAACTAAGGGATAAATCTAAGATGTGGTTAAACTCATTAGCACTTAGATCTACCAGAACATGGGGAGATTTTGTCAAAAAACTTTTTATCAAAATATTTCCCACCAAAAACTGCTAAACTTAGAAATGATATCACAATTTTTTGTCAGTTTGAAGGGGAATCAATTTATGAAGCCTGAGAAAGATTTAAAGATCTCCTTAGAAAGTTTCCACGCCTTGTGTTGCCGGATTGGTTAATAATTTAGACTTTTTATAATGAGTTGGTTGGATCTCTTAGATCGATAATTGATGCTGCTGCCAGTGGATCATTAATGTCAAAACCATTCGATGAGGCACATTCATTAATTGAAGAGATTGCCACTAACAATTTTCAATGGCCCTCTTAAAGGGTAAATCCAAAAAGAGTAGCTAGTATTCTCATATAGCACCTGTGCTTAAGGAAAACTCATTGGGACAAATGATATAATCTATATCTTCTTCTTATGAGACTTTAAATACAATAAACAGTCATTCTAACAATCCTTATGCCAAATATTATAATCCTATTTTGAAAAATCTTTCAAACTTTAGTTGGAGTAACAATAATTCTTATGTTACAAATTTGCAATGGGGAAACAATACGACAAACTCATTAAGAAACTTCAACAATCAAGGGAATCAAGCTTTTAAACCTTATTACCCCCCCCCCCCAGGTTTTAATAATTAGNCTTATTACCCCCCCCCCCAGGTTTTAATAATTAGCAGAGTAAGGACAAAAAGTTATCAATGAAAGAATTGATAGTGCAAATGGGAAGTTAATTAAGAAGTCAAAGGGTTGCTATTATAAATATGGAAAATCAATTGGGATGTATTGCTATCACACTTAACAATACACCTCCAGGAACATTGCCTAGTAATGTTGAAGTAAATCCTAAGGATCATAATAAAGAGAAAATTAAAGTTATTCAACTAAAAAGTGGAAAAAAATTAGAAAACAGAGTTCAATAAGAAATTGAATTGAAAAAGATGAGGTGAAAAATGAAAAATCTAGTGAAGATTTTCAGTTTGAAGGAGAAAGTCATATTAAACCAATGAATCTCTGTGAGAAGATCACCACCTCCATTTCCTGAAAGATTAAAGCAAAAAAATAGAGAGAACCAATTTTCTAATTTTTTGAAAATATTAAAGAAATTAATGATAAACATTCTATTTATTGAAGCTTTGGAACAAATGCCAAGCTATGTGAAGTTCATGAAGGATATACTTAATAAGAAATGGAAGTTTGTAGATAATGAGACTGTTGCATTCAGTGAAGAGTGTAGTGCTATAATTCAGAAAAAACTTCTTGAAAACTTAAAGATCCTGGAATTTTTGCAATTCCTTGTGCTTTGGTGAACAATTTCATGGAAAAGCTTCATGTGATTTAGGAGTCAGTATTAATCTTATGTTGATTTTAGTTTTGAGAAGGTTAGGCTTAGGAGATATTTCACCTACTACTGTAACTCTTCAGTTAGTTGATCGTTCAATTATCTACCTTAAAAGAGTTATAGAAGATGTTTTAGTAAAGGTTGATAACTTTATCTTTCTTGTGGACTTTATTGTATTAGATATGGAAGAAGATAAAAAAATTCCTATCATTTTAGGAAGACCATTCCTAGCCACTAGAAGAGCTTCAATAGATGTGTAGAAAGAAGAACTAACTATGAGAGTTAGTTATTAAGAGGTTACATTTAATATTGTAAAATCAATGAGATACCCTGCAAAAGAGCAAGAGATTGAATGCTTCAGAATGGATATTAATAAATATATAAGCCATGAATATTTTGAGAAGATTTTTGAAAGAGAATTTGAAAAAGAATATCTGGAATATCAAGATGAGGATGCAATTCGAATTGAATCTGTGGAAGTGAGTAAAGAGGATTTCAATTATGTTCAGGAAAAATATGAAATGTTATATCCTATAGAAAGTAACAAGAATTCGATTTCGTCTATTGAGAAACCTTCTGAACTAGAACTGAAAACGCTTCCTACACATTTGAAGTATGCATTTTTAGGAGATTTATCTACATTACCTGTTATAGTATCCTCAGAATTAACTGATAAGAAATAACAACCTTTTTTGGAAACTTTGAAAAGATATAAGAAAGTCTTTGGATGGACATTAGCCGATATTAAAAGAATCAATTTTTCTATTTGTATGCATAGAATTTTATTAGAAGATCAACATGAACCAAGAACTGATCCTCAAAGGAGATTGAATCCTATGATGAAAGAAGTTGTGAAGAAAGACATTTTAAAATGATTAGATGTTGGAATAATATATCCTATTTTAAATAGTGTTTGTGTAAGTTCAATTCACTGTGTTCCAAAGAAAGGAGGTGTGACTGCAGTGACAAATGAGCATAACAAGTTAATATCAATAAGACAAGTTCCTAGTTGGAGAATCTTCATAGATTATAGAAAATTAAATTTTATCACTAGGAAGGATCATTTTCCTTTACCTTTCTTGGACCAAATGTTGGATAGGCTGGATGGGCATATATATTTTTATTTTCTAGATGGATATACCGGTTACCATAAAATACCTATTTCTCTAGAGAATCACGAGAAAACAATATTTACTAGTCCTTCTGAAACTTTTGCGTTTCACCAAATATCCTTTGGATTATGTAATGCACCTACAACATCTCAAATGTGTATGAAGTCAATTTTCAGAGATTTGATTGAAAAATGGATTAAAGTCTTTATGGATGATTTTTCTGTATTTGGAACTTCAATTAAACATGTTTAAATCATTTAGAGAAAGTTCTGGAACCTTTTGAAAAGACTAATCTTGTATTAAACTGAAAAAAAATGTTAATTCATGGTTGCAGGAGTAATTGTGCTTCGCATAAAATTTCAAAAAATGACATGGAAGTAGATCCTGCAAAAATACATGTTATATCTAACCTACCTCCACCTTTCACAGTAAGAGGAATTAGGAGTTTTTTAGGATATGCAGGATTTTACAGGAGATATTTTAAATATTTTTCAAAAATTACTAAACCTTTATGCCAACTTCTGAAAAAAGATACAAAATTTGACTTTAGTGAAGATTGCCTTAAAGCCTTTGAATCTTTATAATTGTATCACTTTAGTAAAGATCACTGCACCTATAATTTTTTCACCTGATTGGGAGAAACCTTTTTAATTAATATGTTATGCAAGTGATTACGCTAATGGAGTTGTTTCAGGGCAAAGATATGACAAGATTTTTAAAGTCATATATTATTGACCGGCGACTTATATATGCAATAAAAATATAAGATAAATATGGACGTAATAAATATTAAATAATTGTAAAGTCACACTTATCAATGCAAGTATACGTATCGCTCAAATAATATAGGGCTCTAATGGAGTCCTAGATATCGATCCCACAAAGAGTAGTTTAGAGTTACGAACTAAGATTTTAGAAAAGCAATACTTTAATCACAACAACGAAGTTCAATTTGCTTATCTGTCACTAATAGAAAATTAAAATAAATATGTAATTTTAATAACTATTAAATATATAATGATACTAAGGAGGGTTTAATTTTGATATTCAATATATAAGAAAATATCCTTTCTCCTTATCAAGAAATCATAGTGAATGGATAAAGTGAATCAGTTCAAATTGTATTGTGCCAAATAGGAGCATACCTATTTTGGATAAAATGAATTAGTTCAATTTATATTGTGCCAAATAGGAGCATACCTATTCTTTACCCATCTAATGTGATATTTAATATATAAGAAAACATCATTCTCCTTGTCAAGAAATTATAGTGAATGATAAAATGAATTAGTTCAATTTATATTGTGCCAAATAGGAGCATACCTATTCTTTACCCTTTGATTCAGGCATAAAGAACATTGACTAATCTTACGTTTGATTACTGAATCTGTGGCTA
>JXCR01128609.1:70140-80440 GCA_002079205.1 Phalaenopsis hybrid cultivar | reverse complement strand
ATTCTTATCAACATTTCCTGTAATATCCAACATCTCAAATCTTTCCTGAACATAATCTAATTCTTTATTTTCTATTTTGTCCAAAATAACTTCATTTTTTTTTTTTCTCTTCAAAATGTTCTTTAAAATGTTCGTTCAGTAGATGTTCACTAATTTCCATGCGAAAACATTCATTATCTATTTCAACAGCAGGGTATTTCATAGATTTCAAATGTTAAAAGTCACTTCTTGATCATTAACTCTCATAGTTAATTCTCCTTTTTGAACATCTACAAAAGTTACTTCTTGATCGTTAACTCTCATAGTTAATTCTCCCTTTTGAACATCTATCATAGATCTTTCAGTAGATAAAAAAAGTCTCCCTAAATTTATAGGTATTTCTTTATCTTCCTCCATATCTAAAATAATAAAATCCACTGAAAAGATAAATTTATAACCTTTTACTAACACATCTTCTATAATTTCCTTAGGATAAGTAACTGAACGATCTGCTAACTGAAGTGTTACAGAAGTAGGTGATTNTATAACTGGTTTCCTTGAATTTGTAATTGATTTCCTTGATTCTACAATTGTTGACCCATGTTCAGTATCAGCCCTTCCATAGACAACATCTTTTCCTTAAATTGAGTGTTATTGTTAAATCTTGGAGGATAAGAAGGTCAATAATTAACATTTCCTTGGTTGGATGAATTTTCCAATGGGTTTACTGGGTTGCTTGCCCATTGTTGATTTGTAGAAGAATTGTTATTCCTATTAAAGTTAGGATGACTCTTCTAACCTGGGTTATAATAGTTTAAATAAGGATTGTTGGGTCTATTATTAATAGAATTTAAAGTCTCATAAGAAGGTTGAACATCCACAAATTGCCCAGATGAATTCTCTTACATCATAGTAAGCGTTGGAGAATAATTCATTCCATAATGATCTAATTTCTTTGATATTGCAACACTCTGCGAAGCTAACATAGATATTACATCAGTATTGTGGATACTAGCTACTCTTTTAGGATTTACCCTTTTAGAGGGCCATTGAAATTGTTAGTAGCCATCTGTTCTATTAACGAATAAGCCTCATACAAAAGTTTTGACATCAAAGAACCACCAGCCGCAACATCTATAATCATTCTAAGAGATCCCACTAATCCATTGTAAAAAGTTTGAATTATCAACCAATTTGGTAATGAATAATATGGGCACTTCCTAAGAAGATCTTTAAATCTCTCCCAAGCTTCATATATTGACTCTCTATTAATTTGACAAAATGATGTTATGTTATTTCTAAGTTTAAAAGCTTCATAAATTGACTCTCCATCAATCTGACAAAATGATGTTATGTCATTTCTAAGTTTAGTAGCCTTGGATGGAGGGAAATATTTGGATAGAAATTTCTGTGACAGTTCTCCCCAAGTTCTAATAGATTCTGATGGAGGGAAATATTTGGATAGAAATTTCTGTAGAAGAGTCTCCCGATGGAGGGAAATATTTGGATAGAAATTTCTATGAAAGTTCTCCTGATGGAGGGAAATATTTGGATAGAAATTTCTGTGAAAGTTCGCCCCAAGTTCTAATAGATCCTAGATAGAGGGAAATATTTGGATAGAAATTTCTGTGACAGTTCTCCCCAAGTTCTAATAGATCCAGGATGGAGGGAAATATTTGGATAGAAATTTCTGTGAAAGTTCTCCCCAAGTTCTAATAGATCCTGTTGAGGGAAATATTTGGATAGAAATTTCTGTGACAGTTCTCCCCAAGTTCTAATAGATCCAGGTAGATGGAGGGAAATATTTGAATAGAAATTTCTGTGAAAGTTCTCCCCAAGTTCTAATAGATCTAGGTGTGGAGGGAAATATTTGGATAGAAATTTCTGTGAAAGGTCTCCCCAAGTTCTAATAGATCCAGGTGCTAATGATTTAACCACATCTTAGCCTTATCCCTAAGTGAAAAAGGAGAAAGTCTAAGTCTAACAGCATCATTCACATATTTAAAGGTAGCACAAAGTTCTAAAAAACTAGCAAGGTGTAAATTAGGATCTTCATTTAGTGTATCTTTGAATTAATTGTTTTGTACCATTTGGATAATAACAAGTTTGAGCTCAAATGAATTAACAGCTACATCAGGATTTTGGATAGATATGTGAATTTGATATGCTGTAGGATTTGCATAATCTCGTAGAGGTCTAGGTTGATGTTCACTTTCTATTCCTTTATTGTTCACATTGTTTTTCATTGTGTCAGGATTTCTAGGTTATTTTCTTAGTTTTCTAATTCTACTAACAGTGTGTTCTAATTTCAAATCGTAGGGTATAAGATTTTTGGGTCCAAATTTACGCATACAATTGAAATCAGTACATAGAAAAACAATTAACTAAATATGAAACTAAGTTGCAATTCAGTAAAAGTTTTCTAATAGTCCTAATTTGTCCATTATCTAATTATGATTTTTTTAAAAAAAAATCTAATTTTTACTCCCAGACAACGGCGCCAAAAACTTGACTGCAACTTTATATATGTTTAAAAATACAAGAATTTGATACTGCTACTATAAGATTTAAATCCTCGACAATAGTGCCAAAAACTTGACAATGACTTTATATATGCTTAAAAATACTAGAATTTGATATTGCTGCTAGAAGATTTAAATCCCCGATAACGGCGCCAAAAACTTGATAGCAGTTATAGATTTGATAAAGATGTGTATAAAATATTTAATAATTGCAAAGTCACACTTATCAACGCAAGTATACGTATCACACAAGTAATATAAGGCTCTAATGGAGTTCTGGATATTGATCCCACAGGAAGTAATATTAAAGGCTACAAACTAATATTTAAAAAAATAGTACTTAATCACAACAATATAGTTCAAATTGCATATTTGTCACTGATAGGCAAATGAAATAAAAATATAATTTTAATAAACTCTTAATTAACTAATTCTACTAATAAAGTTTCTAATGTGAAGTTCAATATATAAGAAAGCATCCTTCTCTTTATCAAAAAATTTAAGTGAATGGATAAATTGAATCAGTTCAAATTGTATTGTGCTAAATAGGAGCATACCTATTCTTTACCCTTTGGACCGGGCATAAAGAATATTGACTAATCCTATGCTTGGTTACTGAATCTGCGGCTAGGCTGGGGACTAATCCTATGCTTGGTTACTGAATCAACTCACTTTGGAGCTCCCACGTTTTCCTTGCCTGAGGGCTAACATCTACACTTCAACACCCAAACGATAGGACCGAATTGAGGATTTTAGTCTGTCACTCTAAAATCTCCAATTCTATGCTCGATAACTTTTATTTCCCTTTTTATTTGCACCCAACCTTCAAGGACTTTGACCTCTCTAAATCTTGGAAGTAATATTTACTTTAGTTGTAAAACTCAACATATTTTAATAAATCAATTGACCATTTTGAAAGTAAATTAAGATTGAAGTGAAAAGATCATCACAAATTCTTTATTATTCTCATGACACAACCAATTTAAATCATCGTTTCACAAAATCTCAAGACAAGGAGAAAGACAGAGAAAACTACTCAAAACTCATGGAGAAGATACGACAAAACTTGGAATTTATATATAAAAGCAAAGTCATACAAACTTCTATAAGTAAATACAATCTCTAATTCCTCCACAAGCAAACTCCTCGAAGTTCCTCTGAATCTCTTCCTTTCTTTACAACACACAGAATTCTCCTTCAAAGCGGTAAAAATAAAGAAATCTCTCACTTTCCTTCCACTCTTACAATCTCTCAAAGAATTCCTCACAATACTAACCACTCTCTACACTCTAATGGGCACCACAAACAACAAAGACTCAACGGACACCCGTGGACACCCGTGGGCATACCCTTTTTCGGCCTCCAAATGTTTCTTTTAAAGTTATAGAAGAGTTTTCAAGAGTTGTCCAAGTGTCCCTTCAAAAATCATCCACATTCAATGCATATGTTGAAACAACCGACGTGCTCGCCATCGGCGGCCTTCTAGAATGTTTAATTCTGAACTCTCGGGAAAAACTCACCGTCAGCGACGTTGAGCTCGCCGTCGATGCCCAAGATCAAGTCTTCATATTTTGGTCTTTTTTACTCCAAATTCGCTCCTTTTTGCATCTTTTTGCTCCAATGACCATAATTCAACATTCAACATACCTGCAACAAAACATCAAAAATATCTTTCTTTAAAGTGCAACATCATCAAAATTAGTGTAAAATAGGTATGAAACTCTCAACATATTTTCCTTTGGTTATATATCCATCTAAAAACAATAATGTTTGTTCCCAGCTAATCTATCCAACATTTGGTCTAGAAAAGGTAAAGGAAAGTGATGTTCTATGGTGGCCATGTTTAATTTTCTATAGTTAATATAAATTCACCAACCAATAACTTGTCTTATTGGTATTAGTTCATTTTTCTCATTTTCTTCAACGGTCACTCCTCCTTTCTTTGGAACACAGTGAATTGGACTTACCCAAGCACTGTTTGAAATATCCTATATAATTCTAGCATCTAGTAATTTTAAAATTTCTTTTTTTAACAACTTCTTTCATTATTGGGTTTAATCTCCTTTGAGGATCAGCTTTAGGTTCATATTGTTCATCTGATAAAATTCTGTGCATACAAATAGAAGGAATAATTCCTTTAATATCTATTAAAGTCCATCCAAAAGCCTTTTTATATATTTTTAACATCTCTATTAATTTTTGTTCTTGAATTTTTTGTTAATTCAGAAGATACAATAACAGACAATATAGATGACTCTCCTAAAAACACATATTTTAAATGGGCATGTAATATTTTCAGTTCAAGTTAAGGTGATTTAATACTTGAAGGAATAATATTTTTATTATTATTTTACAATAAATCTAAAGTTTCAAATTTGCCCTGAATATAATCCAAATCTTCTTCTTTTATTTCATCATTGTTTTCAAAAAATTCTCCTTAATTTAATATCTCTTCAAACTCATTCTTGAATTGCTCATTGCTCAGATAATCAGTTACTTCCATCCTAAAACATTCATTATCTTTTTCTATTATTGGATATTTCATAGCTTTTACAATATTAAATGTTACTTTTTGATCATTAACTCTCATTATTAATTCTCCTTTTTACACATTTATCACAGCTCTCCCTATTGCAAGAAATGGTCTCCCCAAAATAATAGAAATTTCTTTATCTTCCTCCATATCCAATACTATGAAGTTTACAGGGGAAATAAATTTATCCACTTTTACTAATACATCCTCTATAACTCCTTTTGGATAAGTTATTGATCGATCAGCTAACTAAAGAGTTATAGTAGTAGGGAAATCTCTCCCAAATCTAAACATTTAAAGATTGATAAAGGCTCACCAATAACACAAATTATAGTAAAACAATCAGGATCTTTTAATTTTTCAGGAAGCTTTTTCTGAATAATAGCACTAAACTCTTCACTGAGTGTAACGCTCTCGTGATCTCTAAACTTCCTTTTCTTGTTTAGTATATCCTTCATAAATTTCACATAACTTGGCATTTGTTCTACAGCTTCAACAAAAGGAATATTTATCGTTAACTTAAGGATTTCCAAAAAGTTTGTAAATTATTTATATTTATTCTTCTGCTTTAGTCTTTGAGGAAACAGAGGTAATGGTTTTTCTAAAGGAACTTGTGCTTGTTAATTTTCATTTTGGTCTCTTTCCATTTCTTCCTTCTATTCATCAACTTCAGTTTCTCTTTAGATCATTGTTTCAACTTCTTTTCCACTTCGTAATTGAATAGCTTTAATTTACTCTTTATTTTGATTATTTGGATTAACTTCCACTGTACTCGGAAGAATTCGAGAAAAACTTTTACTGAGTGCATTAGCATTATGTAATAATTGATTTTCAATATTTCTAATAGCAGCCCCTTGGTTCTATATTTGATTTCTCATATTTAACATTAATTCTTCCATCGTCAACTTCTTTTTCTTAACTTATAAGTTAGGATTAAAGTTAAATCCAAGAGGATAATAAGGTTGATAACTGAGATTCCCTTAGTAATTCAAATTTTTGGAGGGATTCACCAAATTGTTATAATTATTCTGACTAAAATTAGGGTGTTTTTTCCATCAAGGATCATAAAAGTTAGAATAGGGATTGTTATTTCGATTATTTATAGCATTTAAAATTTCATAAGATAATTGAGTATCAATGATTTGTCCAAGTGAATTTTTCTCTAATATTGAGGGTATTTGACAATAGTTCACTCATATTTGATCAATCTTTTTTGAAATAACAACAATTTGAGATGCTAAAATAGACATTTCATTAGAATCATGAATACTAGCTACTCTCTTAGGATTTATTCTTTCAGAGGGCCATTGAAAATTGTTAGTAGCCATCTCTTCAATTAAAGAATATGCTTCATAAAAAGGTTTTGACATTAGTGATCCACTCAAGCAGCAATCTATAATAGATCTAAGTGATCCTACTAATCCATTATAAAATGTTTGAATTATTAACCAATATCATTTTCTAAGAAGATCTTTAAATATTTCCCAAGTTTCATATATCGATTCCCCTTCAAATTGACAAAAAGATGTAATATCATTTCTAAGCTTAGCAGTTTTTTAGGGTGGAAGATATTTAGCTAAGAATTTTTGTGATAGTTCTCCCTAAGTTATAATAGATCTTGGTGCTAATGAATTTAACCAAGCCTTAGCTTTATCCCTTAATCAAAAAAGAAAAGTCTAAGCCTAACAATATCATTAGACACTCTGTCACATTTAAAAGTAGCACAAATTTCAAGAAAACTAGCAAGATGTAAGTTTGGATCTTCAGCAGGTGTTCCTCCAAACTAATTATTTCATACCATTTAGATAATAACAGATTTAAGCTCAAATGAATTAGGAGCAACATCAGGATTTTGAATAGTCAAGTGAAGTTCATCTGCTGTCGGATTAGCATAATCTTTTAAATCTCTTTGTCAGTTTTTGTTTATTTGATTATTTAAATTATTTGCCATTTCATTTAAATTTTTAATTTCTTTTTGTTATTTTTGATTTTTTCTAATAGTACGCTCTAATTCTGATTCGAAATGTACTAAACCTTTAGATCCAGTATTTCACATAAACAAATATAATAAGCAAAGAAAAATTTCTTAAAAATAACTCTTGAATAAAATATATTTTCTTTTTTGGATTTTTGAAATTTTTAATTATTTTTTATGTTTTTTCTCTAAATTTCCTAATTTATCAAATCTACTTAATTTAGTGTTACTTTCCCCGACAACAGTGCCAAAAACTTGATCCCCAAGAATATAGTTGTGTAAAAATTGTATAGTTGACTCCACTAAGCAACGGTGCCAAAAGCTTGATGTAATATTTTATGAATAAGAAATTTAAGCAATTAATATTGGGATTCTACATAAGTATACATATCATTATCAAATAATAAAGGATTTTCTATTTAAGCCCCAAATATCGATCCCACGAATGAAATGATAAATTTACTAGGAAATTCACAGAAAGTCAATACGAAATTACTGTCACTAATTTCAAATGTTGAGATATTATCAGAAATAAATTATTTAACTAATAATAAAACTGAAATACAAAGTTTAAACAGTGACTACTAAACTATTAAACTATCTTTATGTGATGAAGATGTCTTATGTGAAAAAGCATATTTCCCACTACAATGAAATTTTGGTAAAATGAGATGAGATAAATGGTTCAATTAAGTAATGTTCCAAATAGGAACTGTTTTAATTCTCTGCCCTGATACAATGTTATAGAAAATCATTGGCTAATTCCAGGTTTAGTCCCTAAATCCGTGGCTAGGCTAGGAGAATACTAGCTCCCACTCCAGTGGCTCCCACTCCAGAGCTCCCACTTCCCTTCCCTTGAAGGCTAACTCTCGCTTTAGTTTTTAAACACTAATATCGCTCCAGAGCTCCCACTTCCCTTCACCTGAAGGCTAACTCTCGCTTTAGTTTTTAAACACTAAGACCAAATTAGTCTAGGTTTAGTCCCTAAATCCATGGCTAGGCTAGGAGGATACCGGCTCCCACTCCAGAGCTCCTTTCCCTTCACCTGAAGGCTAACTCTCGCTTTAGTTTTTAAACACTAAGACCGAATTGGGGATCTTAGTTTGTCACCCTAAAGGTTCTCTAATTCTACACCCAACAAAGTATGTTTCCCTATTTATTTGCACTTAATTCCATGAATGATGTTCTCTTTCATGAAATCAAATGTGATCCTCAATCTGTTGTAGAACTCATACTATATTTCCCGGATCATATGTTTCACAACATATTTTAACAATTCAATTGATCAGATTGAAAAGTAAATTAAGTTTGGAGTTGAAAAATTATCACAATTTATTTTATATTTTAATATCAGCACATCCATATTATCTCTTCATTTCATCATATCTCATAATATGAAGAAAGATTAGAGTGAACTACTCAGACTTCATGAGAAAGACACAACAAAACACAAATTTCATATATAAAATAAAGGGGAACTACTCAGACTTCATGAGAAAGATACAACAAAACACAAATTTTATATATAAAAGAAAGTTTTATTGGCACATCCATATTATCTCTTCATTTCACCATATCTCAGAGTAGAAAGAAAGATAAAGAAAACTGCAATTATCTCTTCATTTCACCATATCTCAGAGTAGGGAGAAAGATAAAGGAATCTACTCAGACTTCATTAAGATACAACAAAGCACAAATTTCATATATAAAAGAAAGTTCATACAACACTAATAAACAAACAACACTTATTTGAAACACTTTCTCAAAGTAAATCCATTGTAGCCTCTTCTAAAAAATGAAGGAAGAAGAAATCTCTGACTTTTCTCCTTCTCCAAAACTCTTAGAGAAGAGTTCACACTTAATCTCACCACAAAACTAAATTATAAGAACAATGGACTCTAAATGGTTGTGGAATGAAAAATGAAAGAATGTGTGATGTGTAGAAGGTTGAATGGAGGGGATGAAATGGCAGAAAGAGTCTCTTCTCTGATCAATTTTGACCCCAAATAAAGCCTAGAGTTTGTTCTCTAATAGCTGCCTCCAAAACTCTTCAAAGTGAATCCAGATTTGTCGAATCTTCTAGAAATCTGGGTTGAATCGACATTGGCACCGTCGACACCCATTATGGCGTCGTCGGTGTCAGTGTCCCATAATTAAATTCAACGCTCTCTGTTAAACGACACCGTCGACGCTGAACAAATTTCAATTTCTTCATTTTTGCTCCAAATTTCATCCTTTTTGCTTCCTTTTTTGCTTTCTTTTTTGCTTTAAGTCCTAAAATTCAACAATCTGCAAGAAAACATCAAAATACCTTCCATTAAAGTGCAATATCACAAAAAATGAGTATAAAATATGGGTCTAAAAATGCATATAATTTTGGTGTATCAACCATTCTGCTATTAAATATTTGATGCAAAAGAAGGATGCAAAACCAAGATTAATTAGATGGATACTTCTGATACAAGAGTTTGATTTTATAGTAATTGATAGTAAAAGGATAGATAATCAAGTAGTTGATCATCTATCGAGGTTTAAATAAGAAGAAATACTTGATTTGGAGAGAGAGATTAAAGATACTTTTCCTTATGAACAACTTTATGCTGTAAAAGGATGGGAAATACCTTCGTAAGTTGATATTGTGAATTATATTATTAGTGATATTTTACGATATGGACTGACACAACAATATGAAAAGAAATTCATTTATGATGCAAAAAATTATTTTTGGGATGATCCTCATTTGTATAAATAATATAAAGATTTAGTTATAAGACGATGTGTGCCTTATAAAGAAATTCAGGTGATTATGCAAAAATGTCATAATTCTGAATTTGGAGGACATTTTGAGAATGATAGAACTGCTTGAAAGATTTTACAATCTGGATTTTATTGCNAGGATTACTATATCTGGATAGCCTTTAATGATTTTGAATTTCACTTTTCTTTCCCTAAATTTAAAACTCAAAGCATTTCTTTTCCTTATAAATATTTCATAATTTTTACATCATTGAGCCCCAATCTTTTCTTCTCAAATGAATTTCCAGATTTTTAATACTTCAAAATATAGTTTCCTTTACTTTAAATAGTTAACTAGAATCTTATTCTCTTATACTAAATATCTTAAGTTACAAAATTAATTTTCATTACAAAAATATTCCTTTAAATCTACCGTAAAATTTAAATATTTACAAAAATATAGTTACCTGAATTAAATTCACTACATAAAATCATATAAATAATTTTTGAAAATATTGAAATAGAGGACATCTATTAGTTAATCTTTTTCTTCCC
>JXCR01128609.1:37820-62241 GCA_002079205.1 Phalaenopsis hybrid cultivar | reverse complement strand
CTTATAAATTCTGTCGTTATCATAAGACTCATTTCTTAATTCTTCCAATTCATTTAATTGTAACAATCTCTTCTTACCAGCATCTTTCAAATTATAATTGAATTCTTTAATCGCCCAATATGCTTTATGCTCCAATTCTAATGGTAAGTGACAAGTCTTTCCAAAAATCAGTCTGTAAGGAGTCATTCCAATAAGAGTTTTATAAGCAGTCCTGTAAGCCCATAATGCAATATCCAACCTAGTGGACCAATCTATTCTACTAAGGTTTATAGTCTTTTCAAGTATTTGTTTAATTTATCTATTAAAAACTTCAGCTAACCCACTGGTTTGAGGATGATAGGCAGTAGAGATTCTATGAATAATAATAAATTTTGCTGCCAATCTCTGAATGTACTTATTTCTAAAATGGGATCCTCTGTCAGTGATAATCATTCTAGGCATTCTGTATCTAGTGAAAATATTTTTCATCAAAAATCTTGAGACATCATTCTAGGCATTCCGTATCTAGTGAAAATATTTTTCATTAAAAACCTTGAAACACTTTTAGTGTCACAACGAGGGCATTACGTATCTAGTGAAAATATTTTTCATTAAAAATCTTGAAACACTTTTAGCATCACAATAAGTTAAAGCTTGTGCTTCAATCCACTTAGAAATGTTGTTTATTGCAATTAATATATATAAGTTCCCAAATGAAGGATACACGCTTGATCGAACAGCTCCACGTCATCATCCCCGATAGAATGATCCCGTGCCCGTCCACACTAAAACCTTAAGATGTCGTCCTAGACTCAACCAAATCACTTTGGGTTTGATCATATGAACTCGTCTAAGTGAGACGAACACATCCATACGGTTAAGGTCCCATGAAATCAAGCTTAAGTAAATGGAGAATCAAAATAAGCTTGGGAGGAGGAGGAGTTTTATACCTTTGCTCCGAGAAGGGAGGCTTCGATCAGAGGTGCTCGGCACGTTTGTTGGGGTCCAAGAAGGCTAGGGATTGAGTCTCTTATCTTGGTGTAAAGCCTAGGTATGAATTCGATCCAGCTCGATTTCAGGTGTTGGTCTAGAGCTATGGTAGAGGCTCTCTGGTAAGGGGATTTGATAGGCATTTAGTTTCTTTCACTATTGTGAAGGTGTGGAAGAAGTTAATTTGAGTTTGGTGGACTGTGGAGGTGTATTTGGTTCTGTCCTGGTTTTCGGCAGGGTTTCGAGCTCAAAATTGGGCTCTGACAATGGGAATGGGTGAGGGAAAATGGTTGAGATGCACTGAAGGGATCTTAGGGAAGCTCTGTGTGAAGTTTGGAGAGGCCTCTCTGAGAAAATTTCATCACACCTCCCATGGCCATGGGAGGTGAGTTTTTATAAACGAGAAGTTTGGAGAGGCCTCTCTAAGAAAATTTCAGCACACCTCCCATGGCCGTTGAGGTGAGTTTTTATAAAACTCCTCTCTGAGAAATTTTCAGCACACCTCCCATGGTCGTGGGAGGTGATTTTTTATAAAAAAGTCCATGGGTGGCTCTCAGGGCATAAGTTTGGGTGCATTGTGGTGCTTAGGTGGAGGGTAGAGGAGCTCCATAGTTTGATTTGGATGATGAGCTGTCCTCTTGATTTGGGTGAGGTGCCATGGGAGTGGCTCTCAGTTTTGGGCTTTTCCGGCCACTAGGCTAGCTGGCCGGCCAGGGGGAGGTGGCTAGGAGCTCAGGGAATCCGGAGGAATCCATCACGGCATTTTAATGCAAATGTGCTTGGATTTGGCAAAGATATCTTAAGCATGTGCATTTTTGGAAATAAGATCCCTTAATTTGGGGGACCTTTGCTCCATGGCTTGATTTAGGTGATTTTATGGTGTTTGGACTGGTCACTAAGTCCAACTAATGGCTGTGGTGGAGTTAATTTGGTGGCTTTAAGGTGGTTAGGTCACATTTAGTGTATGGGTCCAAGTGGGTGCAAATAACCAAAACTTGGGTTTGGGCTATGTTAACCATGTCAATTGGCCCAAATAATTGTTTCATTTGGTGTAGATGATCATAAGGAACAATTTTGGTGAAGGATGGAAGTGGGTTTCAGTCCAATTGAAGGGTCAATTTGAAGGAATTTTGAACTTTAATCAATTTGGACATGTTGGGCTATGCTTGGGTCTAGCTTGGGTTAGCTGTAGGCTAAGTCCAAATTTATTATTTTAAATGGTCAATAGGGACCTCATCAAGAGTTTCCAACATGAATTGGATGCTAATTTGGACGTTAAGGCAATCAATTGGGTGAAATTTAGGGACTTAATCAATTGGGGCTAAATTTGGGAATTTTGGATTTAAGCCAAAATCAAATGGATTTGAGGCTTCACCAATGCCAATTGATTGTTGATTTTGATGAATGTCATAAAGATTTTGCAACATTAATTGAGGCCAATTGACTAGGCTATGGGATCAATTTGGTGAGATTAGGTCATATGATCAAAATTAGGGTTTTGACCCAAATCAAAATTGGGCTCAAATCATGGACCAATTGAGCTTGGATTTGGTTTATTTTTGTCATATAAAAAGTGAATCTGAGTTTAGGATTGGAATTGGGGTCAATTGAGACCCAATTGATGGAGATTTGAGTTGGATTTGGGGCAATTTAAGGATTTTAGTTAAAGATGGTCAAATTGGGTCATGTTGTAGTTAAGAGAAATTAAATTTTGAATATTTGGGATTTATTGGAATTTTTTGGGAATTTTTGAAATTTTGAGCTATGGAGGGGTATTTTGGTAATTTGGGGGTGTTTTAGAGGTAAAATGTCAATATGGGTGNCTCCAGACCAACACCCAGGGTCAACCCTAAGGTCCAGCAATTCTAAGGGTGACTCATCTTGAGTTTCCCTCACAGTGACCCCACCTACTAAGAGTTTAGAGGTTAGGACCAATATGTGAAACTTCAAGTTGAGTGGAGAAGGGTTTGAAATTTCTAGTGGTGAGGGTTCCATGTCTATTCTTCTAGGAATAGTCAACAAGAAAAGTCCTATGGCTAGACCCTAGGCTACTAAAGAGGAAAAACTAAACCTCAACAAAAAATGAGGTCAACATATATAAAATCAAAGTCATACAAACTACAACAAGTAAATAACTTATCTCTAATTTCTCCCCAGGATATAAAATCAAAGTCATACAAACTACAACAAGTAAATAACTTATCTCTAGTTTCTCCCCAAAAACACTCCTCGAAGTTCCTCTGAATCTCTTCCTCTCTTTATAGCACACAGAATTTCTCTTCGAAGTAGCAAGGAGGAGAAAATCTCTCACTTTCCCTTCACTCTTACAATTTCTCGAAGAATTCCTCTCAATGGAACCTTTCTAATCTCTAGGAACTCTCTCTAGCACTTCCTTTACTCCCTAGATTCTTTCCCTCCTTCTTTAGGCTCTCCAATTTTTGGCCAAAATAGTCTTTTAAAGTTGTGGATGAGCTTTCTCAAGGGTTGCCTAAACATCCCTTCAATATTTGGCCTCATCCAAAGCTTGAGTAGGCATAACCGTTGATCTCACCGTCGGTGGCCTTGAGGAACCATCGGCGAACTTCTGAAGAATTTTGTCCTGTATCCTGAGGAAAAAGTCGTCGTCAGCGGGGTCGAGGGCGCCGTCGGCGGCCTAGTTCAAATTTCCACATTTTGCTTCTTTTGGCTCCAAATTTGCTCCTTTTTGCATCTTTTTGCTCCAATGACCCTAATTCATCATTCCTGTAACAAAACATCAAAAATACATTTCCTTAAAGTGCAATATCATTAAAAATAATATAAAATAGGTATAAAAATCTCAACATATTTTTCTTAGGTCAATTATTCTAGTAAGACTCTTTAAAATGCTCAGATTAATTACACCATCACTGAAAGAGAGTTATTAGCCATTGTGTATGCTTTTGATAAGTTTGGATCATATCAGATTAGAGCTAAATGTGTTGTGCATACTGACCATTCGGCTAGTAAATATTTGATGCAAAATGAGGATGTCAAACAAAGATTAATTAGATGGGTACTTCTGATGCAAGAGTTTGATTTTGTAATAGTTGATAGAAAAGGGGTTGATAATCAAATTACTGATCATCTATCTAGGCTAGAACAGGAAGATATACTTGATTTAGAAAAATAAATTAATGAAACTTTTCCTAATGAACAACTTTATGTTATAATAGGATGGAAAATACCTTGGTATACTGATATTGTAAATTATATTGTTAGTGGCATTTTACCATATGGACTAACAAAACAGTAGGAAAAGAAATTCATTCATGATGCTAAATTATTTCAAAAAGAAATGAAATGCCTCTAAATTTTAATTTGGAAATTGAAATTTGTGATGCATAGGGATTAGATTTTATGGGACCATTCATGCCTTCATTTGGAAATATATATATTGATTGCGATAGATTATGTTTCAAAATGGATAGAAGCAATCACTTTACCTAGAAGTGATGCTCGGAGTGTTTCAAAAATTTTAATTAAAAATATTCTTACAACATATGGAATGCTGAGAGTAATCATTACTGATGGAGGATCTCATTTTAGAAATGCAACAGTTGCAAGATTGGTGAAAAAATATAATATAATACATAAAATTGCAATTGCTTATCATCCTAAGACTAGTGGTTTAGTGAAAGTATCCAATCGTGAAATTAAGAGAATTTTGGAGAAGAGTATTAATCCTAATAAAATGGATTGGTCTATTAGATTAGATATTGCATTATGGGCATACATGAAAACTTATAAGACACTTATAGAAATGTCCCCATATAGATTAATTTTTGGGAAGACTTGTCACTTGCTAGTTGAATTTGAACATAAAGCTTATTGGGCGATAAAAGAATTTAATTTCAATTCGAAAGAAACTGGTGAGAAAAGATTATTGCAATTGAATGAGATTGATCAAATTAGGAATGAATCTTACGATAATGCGATGATTTATAAGGAAAAAAATGAAATAATGACATGATCGGAAGATAGTGAAAAGAGAATTTGAACATGTATAAGAAGTTTTATTATACAATACAAGATTGAAATTATTTCCTGAAAAAATGAAGTCTATGTGGAAAGGGCCATTCAGGGTTATAAAAGTCTATCTCTATGGAGCAGTCAATATTGAAGATCCCAAAACTGGAAGAATATTTAAAGTGAGTGGACACAAATTGAAACCTTATTTTGATGGTCGAAGACCAAATGCTAAAGTGACTATCATGTTGGATCACCCAGAATGAGACTGAGAATATTGGGCTAACGACATTAAACCAAGCACTTTGTGGGAGGTAACCCATATGTATTGTTGTTTACTTTGATTTTTGAGTTTTTGCTAAAATGTTATATGTATGTTTATGTTTATATCTTTATGTAATATGTGTATTTGAGAAAAATATTTAGAAACATCTTTGTTTGCCTCATGTTGTGAAAAGACTGAGAATTTATTTGATCAAAATCAAAACGACCAAAAATTTTGGAACTGGTGCATGATGCGCCAGATTGGCGCATGATACGTCGAATAATTCCAGAGAGCTAGCGCATGATGCGCCAGATCGGTGCACGATGCACCGTGGAGATGAAAATGACTTAAAACGTTTCAAATGACAGTTTTTTTGTGGGGACACCTTTAAATAGCTCCTAAAAACTGACTCTAAGACATTTGTTAGGGAGGGGAAATGAGGGAAGAGTCAGCACTTTTAATTCCTATGGCTTCCCACTCTAGAAACTCTGCTAGATTTGGAATTTTCAATCGAGGAAAGTTCATTAGTTTCGACACACAGAAGTTACATGATCGAGTTATAATGAAGAAGAGGCTTATCAAAGAGAGGGGATTTGTGAATCGAGGATTCAACACGACGAATACTGGAGTCAAAAAAGTTATTGCGCAGAGGCGTTAGGAAGTACTTTGCTACACTACTGCCACCGTAGTCGTCCCTATGGTGAAAGAATTTTATGCAAATCTTGATCAACCAAGGACTGATCTACATGTGAGGCAGGTTTATGCAGTTCACTCTTTTGAGAATCAACGAAATGTTTATGATCGAGAACGTGCCAGTCTGCCACTATGCAAATTTTACCCCTACAAGAGACAACATGAATGAACTCTACTGTTACCTTACGGATGAAGATGCTAATTAGGAAGCCCAAGATGATGAGAATGTGAGTTTTTCTACATCATTGTCAAATCCTACTTCAAAGACATGACATTTCTTCATTTCCTCAAAATTACTGCCTACTATGAAAATTAGTAAGGTCACTAAGGAGAGTGCTATCCTAAACTACTATATTCAAACTAGAAAACCTGTTGATATTGGGGCCATAATTGTAAAATCAGTTTTGGGTTTGATCGTGAATGGATCTACAACTGTATTGGAACATCCATCTACTATTTCCCAACTCTACAGTCAATCACAAGTACCTTATGAAAGTTGGGAGAAAGTACTACTGCCTTGGAAGCTGATGGATCCGGAAGTCTACTGTAAAGTTGGGAGAAAGTACTACTGCCTTGGAAGCTGATGGATCCTGAAGTCTACTGTAGTTGCATTGGAATGAGAGATGAAAATGATATGAATGTACTAATAGATCAAAGATCCTAGAATTCATCACCTATTCAGCCTTATTACAACTCGAGTGCACTTTCAAAGAGAATCCAGAAGATAGAGAAAGAGGTGCATAATCTTATGCATGCAATTGAGAATATTTCTGAAATGCTGGATCACCTGGATTGAAGACTCAAGGAACATTTTGAACATATAGGGCGTATTGAAGATGGTTTGGTATGTATGTCCAAGAAGCATGTGTGGATTGAGGAGGAAACTTCAACTGATGAATTTCCATTTAGGCCCTTCTACAATCTGTATGTGCACTACCAGTCTATGGGAAATATCTAGGAGGACGAGAGGGAAAAAGATGTTTAAAGTTGAGTTAAGCACGAAACATTTTATCTAGTATTATTTGTTTTAGTATGTTATGTTATATTACCTTTACTCTCTAATGTTGTACTATCTATATTTATTGATTTTAAGTTTGATGTTTAAATTTTAGTGTGAGGACGTTAGTTTGCTTTAGAGCACTGAATTTGTTATGTGTTGACTTGAAAAAAGTTAGTTTGTAATAACACAACTTTTGTATATAAATATGAGTTTTGTGTTGTTTATGACAATTTGGTGTTAGTAATTATACTTAGAAAGATTTATTTGAGTCAAATAAAGGTTGATGTAAAGCAGTACAGAGCAAATTTCCACAGAAATCGAGATTTGGCAAAAATACACTCTTGCACAAGATGCGCCAGATTGGCACATGATGCACCAACTTACAGAGCCTTGGCTCAGGATGCCCCAGATTTGGCGCATGATGCACAAAAGGTCCGAACACGCCAAATTGGTAAAAAAACCCATGAAATCGCATGAAAACCTCCATTTTTGTCGCTTGGTTGTCTTCCACCTTCAACCTTTTGTCTAGGGCATCACATTGCAGGCTAAGGAGAAGGATTTCGAGGAAAAAAATCATAAATTTCATCTTCTCTTAGTAAGAGCGTAACCTTAACTTAGAAATTTTTTATTTTCACCATGGATTTTGGGAGATCTGAAAAATGAGATTTTTTATGAAAATGCTTAAAGAAAACTCACGATGAAAAGTTTCTTGCCAAATAATCTTGCTTAGGAAGTTAGATTTGCTATTTAGTCATTTATTTGAAATTTATTTGGATTTTCGTAGAATCCTCGATGGCTCCCCGCACAAAAAGAGGAAAAACATCAGGCGAATTTGATGCTCAAAAGTTCATTAATTTCAAGGCCCAACACTATTAGAATACACAAATTGAGACTCAAAGATTGATCCAGGAAAGGGCATTTGCGAACCCGGGAGGCGAGGTTGAATGGTTGATTCTCACTACAAATTGGGAACGATTTTGCTACTTCAGTACTGTAGCGATCGTCCCGATGGTTCGGGAGTTCTATGCCAACCTTAGGTTCACTATGGAAGATCATATTTTGGTGAGAGGTATGCAAGTTGAGTTTACCTTCGAAAGGATTAATGCATTATATGGGCTGAGGAATGTCTTCCATGATGAATATGCCACTTTTGTTATCACTGATTCTTCACTGGAAGAAGTCATTGCCTTTCTGATTGGTGGAAGAGGGGAGTGGAAGATAAAGAATAGCAAAATAGTTAACTTCCCCGCTTCCATGTTGACGATTCAGTCAAAAGTATGACATCACTCTATCTCTGCCAGACTTTTACACCTACAAATCATCTTGCTGATGTTACAAAGGATCGAGCTGTGTTGAACTATTACATTCAGAACATGAATGCAATAGACGTTGGTGCGCTTATAGTTCATCACGCTCGGAGTATTGCTGGTAGTGCTATGACTGGAGGCTTGAGATATCCTGCCCTAATTTTCACTCTATGTGAACAATAAGGAGTCAAATCCCATAGAAATGAAGAGAGATTATAGCCTCAGTGTCTGATTGAGAGGCACATGATTCAAAGAGTAGAATTGTTTGTTGAGTATAGAAGTGGAAGAAGAGATAGACCCTTTACATCTGCTGCAGAGGCATCTACTTATAATTCTGCATCGTTGGAAGGAATTATGGACCATCTCATGATTCAACAATATGATATCATTAATATATAGACTCAGTTGGGAGAGATAGAAGCAAAGAATGCATATAATGATGAATATCAGTATAGGAGAGTTCAACATGATATATATTTTAAAAATGCTATGGTTAGACACTTCATGGGTGAATCTAATGTGAACTTTCTTGCTTGCCTCAGCTTTGTTCCTTATGCTCCCGTTCGTGATGAAGATGAAGAGGCAAGAGAAGAAGAAGAAGAAGATGATGATGATGGTGAGGAAGGAGATAAGAACTGATAATTTAGTTTAAGTTTGATTTGATATTATGTGTTGTTTGTATATTTTTTCGTATTATGTTGCACTTTTATTTGAGACTTGTTGGATTTAAGATTTTTATGTTATGTTGTAGACCTGTAATTTGTAATTGTAATAGTAAACTTTTTACTTTTTCAGTTTTAGTTTTAGTATTTTCAGTTTGAGCATGTCGAATGTTTAGTATTTTCAATTTTTGTTTTTCAGTTTTAGTATTTCTATTTTAATTCCCAACAAATTCTTTAGAAATATTATGTTTTATTTAATGCTTAAAAGCCTATATGCAGTTTTACAGTTAGTCCCTGCAGTATACAGAACCAATTTCATGTTCAGAAATCCACAGGTTAGTTTTCATTTTTTATGCATTTACTGTTTTCTTTCACAAACTAAAATTTTGTACTAAAATATTTTTAAAATTNCACCTTCCTTCTCTTTGTACTTGGCTACATTTAATGAATTGGAGCTATGCTCCTTACATAAAAAAAATATATTGATTGTTGTGGATTATGTTTCAAAATGGATTGAAGCAATCACTTTACCTAGATGTGATGCTCAGAGTGTTTCAAAATTTTTAATTAAAAATATTTTAATAAGATATGGAAGGCTAAGAGTAATCAGTACAGATGGAGGATCTCATTTTAGGAACGCAACAATTACAAGATTGGTGGGAAAATATAATATATTGCATAAAATTGCAACTGCTTATCATCCCCTGACTAGTGGTTTAGTAGAAGTATATAATAGTGAAATTAAGAGAATTTTAGAAAAGAGTATTAATCTTAATAAAATGGATTGGTCTGTTAGATTAGATACGACATTATGGGCATACAAGACTACTTAGAAGACACCTATAGAAATGTCCCCATACAGATTAATTTTTGGGAAGACTTGTCACTTGCCAGTTGAATTGGAGCATAAAGCTTATTAGGTTATAAAAGAATACAATTTTAATTTGAAAGAAGTTGGTGAGAAAAGATTATTACAACTGAATGAGCTTGAGTGAATTAGAATTAAATCTTATAATAATACGAGGATTTATAAGGAAAATATGAATTAATGGCATGATTAGAAGATAATAAAAAGAGAATTTGAACCTGGACAGGAAGTTTTATTGTACAATACAAGATTGAAATTATTTCTTGAAAAATTAAAGTCTAGGTGGAAAGGGCCATTCAGAGTTATAAAAGTTTATCGCTATGGAGCAGTTAATATTAAAGACCCCAAGACTGGAAAAATATTTAAAGTGAATGGACATAGATTGAAACCAAATTTTGATGGTTAAATACTAGCTTTTAAAGAAATTGTAATATTGTGTCACCGAAAATGAGACATATAATGCCGAGCTGACGAAATTAAATCAAGTGCTTCGTGGGAAGCAACCCATATGAATTGTTATTTAGTTTCCTTTCAATTTTTTTGTGTTTGAAATATTTTACATATATTTATTTTTAGGTCTTTATGAAGTCCATGTATTTGATGAAAAATTATTTAGAAACATCTTTATTTTCCTATTTTTATGAAAAAAATGAGAATTTATTGGATCAAAATAGAAATCGTGTAGTTTTTAGAACTAGCGCATGACACATCAAATTCCCGAGAGCTGTCGTATTATGCGCTAGATTTAGTGCATGATGCACCGTGTCGACGAAAATGATTTAAGTGTTTCAAAAGGCACTTTTTGGAGGTTTTTTGTGGTTTCCTCTCCTTATAACTCCTAAAAATCAAATCCTAAGTCTATTTTAATGGGGAAAACGAGGGAAAACCACTAGATTTCAAATCCAATGGCTTCCCACTCCAAAAATATTACAATATTTTGAATTTTCAACCAGAGAAAGTTTGTCAGTTTCGATGCCCAGGAATTACATGATCAAGTTCTAGTAAAAAAAAAGACTAATTAAAGAAAGGGGATTTGTGAATCAAGGATTCAACACACTGAATACTCGAGTGGAAGAGATTATTGCGCAGAGATGCTGAGAAGTGCTTTGCTACACTACTGCCGCTATAGACATCCCTGAGGTGAAAGAGTTTTATGCAAATTTTCATAGGATCAACCAAGGAATAGTCTATGTATGAGGCAGGTTTGTGCAGTTCACTCCTTCAAGAATAAATGAGATGTTTATGATTGAGAACGTGCCTATCTTCCATTATGTGAATTTTACGCCTACGAGAGAAAATATGGATGAACTCTACTGATACCTTACGGATGAAGATGTGAATTGGAAGGCCAGAGATGATGGGAATGTAAGTATTTTGTTATTATGATTAAATCTTACTTCTAAGGCATGTCACTTCTTTATTGCATCAAAATTACTGCCCATTATTAAGATCAGTAAGGTAACTAATGAGAGTACTATTTTAAATTATTGTATTCAAATCGAAAAACCTATTGATATTAGAGTCATACTTGTAAACTCAGTTTTAGGTTTGATTGTGAATGGATCTGGAACTGAACTTGGACATCCATTCACTATTTTCTTACTGTGCAGTCAATTGCAAGTACAATATGAAAGTTGGGAAAAAGTGCTTCTTCCTTGGAAGCCGATGTATCCTAAAGTCTATTGCAGTTGTACTGGAATGAGATATGAAAATGATATGAATGTGCTAATGGATTAGGAATCTCAGAGTTCATCACTTATTTAGCCTTAGTATAATTCGAATGCATTTTTGAAGAGACTCAAGAAGATAGAGAAAGAGGTGCAGAATCTTATGCATATGATTGGGAAAATTCTTGAAATGTTGGATCATCTGAATTGGATACTGAAAGAGCATTTTGAACATATTGGCATATTGGGTGTATTGAAGACGGTTTGGTACACATGTTCAAGAAACAATCTTGGATTGGAGAGGACTCAACTGATGAGTTTTCATATCAAGCCTTCTACAACCTATATGTGCACTACAAATCGATCTGAGATATCTAAGAGGATGTCAGTGAAGAGAATGTTTGAACTTAATTCATGCACAGAACATTTTGTTTAGCACTGCTTGTGTTAGTATGTTAAGTTAGATTGCATTTCCTTTCTATTGTTGAACTATTTATGTTTATGCTTTATATTTTAATGTTTAGATTTCAGTGTTAGGATGTTGGTTTGCTTTAGAACACTAAATTTAATGTTTTATTGGCTTGAAAATTTTAGTTTGTATTACCNATATATATATATATATATATATCTGTGTGTGTGTGTGTGTGTGTGTGTGTGTGTGTGAGTTTTGTGTTGTTTGTAAAAGTTTGATGTTAGAATGATGTTTTTGTATGCTTATAAATGTTCATTTGAGTTAATTAGAGGTTGACATTAGACGGTACAGAGCAGATTTCTACTTAAACCAAAATTTGGTGAATTTAAACTCTGGCGCATGATGCACCAACTTACAGAGCGCTGACACATGATGCCCCAGATTTGGCGCATGATGCTGCAAAGACCCGAAACGGCAAATCACCTAAAAAAAACTATAAAATCGCATGGATAAGTTCCATTTTCATTGCTTGGATCATCTCCTACCTCTAAACCTTGACCTAAGGCTTCTTATTGAGGACACTAGCGAAGCTTTTAGAGGCTAAAAATCAAAGATTTCATCTTCTCTTGGTAAGAGCTTCAATTTAAATTAAAAATTTTTTATTTTCACCATGGATTTTTCCTACATTATGGAAGATATGAAATTTGGGATTTTTGATGAAATAGCTTGAAGAAAACTCATGGTAAAAAGTTTCTTACCAAATAATCTTGCTTGAGGAGTTAGATTTTTTATTTAATAATTTGTTTGAAATTTATTTGGATTTTCATAGAATTTATAATAGCTCCCCGAGTTAAGAGAGGAAGGACATCCGAGGATTTTGATTCATGAAGATTCATTAACCTTAATGCCCAACATAGTTAAAATACACAGATAGAGACCAGAAGATTGATCCAAGTACGGGCATTTGCAAACCTGGGTGACGAGATCGAAAAGTTGATCCTTGCCGGAAAGTGGGAAATATTTTGCTACTTCACTGTAGTAGCAATTTTCCTCATGATTCCGGAGTTTTATTCCAACTTGAGATTCATTGCTGATGACCACATACTAGTTAGAGGTAAACAAGTTGAATTAACTGTTGATCGGATCAATAATTTTTATGGGCTGAGAAGTGTATTTTTTGAAGAGTACACTGCATTTGTGATGACCCATTCATCACTGGATGAAGTGCTTTCCTTTTTGACTGATGGAAGAGGAGAGTAGAAGATTAAGAATAACAAGATAATTAACTTCGCCGCTTTCATGTTAACTAACAAGTCAAAGGTATGACATATCTTCATTTCTGCTAGATTATTACCAATGAATCATCTTGACGATGTTATGAAAGATAGAGAAGTGTTGAACTATTGCATTCAGAACATGAAAGCAATATCTGTTGGTGCACTTAGAGTTCATCATGCTTGAAGTATAGATGGTAGTTCTACAGCTAGTGTTTTGGGATACCCTTTGATTTTCACCTTATGTGAACAATCAGGAGTAGAGTCCCATAGAAATGAAGAAAGATTACAATCACAGAATCCTATTCGAAGGCATATGATTCAAAGAGTTGAATCATTTGTTGAATCTAAAGGGGGAAGAAGGGATAGACCCTCTACATTAGCTACAAGGGCATCTACTTCTCACCCTACATCATTAGAAAACATTATGGACCAACTCATGATTCAACAAATGGCCATAATTAATATTCAAAGTTAGTTGGGAGAGATTGGAGCATAAATTTCTTATAATGATGAATATCAGCGCAAGAAAGTTTAGCATGATATTGATTTTAAAAATTCTATGCTGAGACATCTCAGGGGAGAGCCCAATGTGGAATTTCCTCCGTGTCCTACTTTCACTCCCTATACTCCTATTTGGGATGAATATGAGGAAGAAGAAAAAGATGATAATGATGAGGAGGAGGAAGGAGATGAAAACTGATACTTTTATGAGTCTAGTGTAGTTTGTTTTTGTGTTGTTCGTTATTTCTGATTGAAGTATTAACAATTTTAAATCTTCATGTAAGAAGAAAAGAATAAGACTTTATAAAAAATCATAAACTAATATGAATTTATAAAGTTAAGAAAGGTATGGAGTTTTGACTTTAAGAAGAGGATGGTAATATTCAAAACTATTTAACACTATCCAAATATAGTAATCCTCACTTGAAAGAAAAAAAAATGAGAAAAGAGAAAAAGAAAAGAAAGGATTAAAAAGATCCTAAAAGAAGAGAAAAGAAAAGAAAAGAAAATAAAATGAGGAGAAGCTTGAGGAGATGCCTAATCAAAAATTGGTTTCACTTGAATCAACTTAAGGGAGGAGCTTGATTACATTTTCTAAACTTATGTTAGAGTATTAGTAGCCTTCTTAGTAAAGTCTTCATGAAGTTCTTTTTCATATGAATATTCTAAATGTCCTTAATATGATAAATTGCAATTTTTCTTGAAATTAATAGAGATTTAAAAATCTTAAATTTGATTACTAATTATTGTTAGACATAGAAATTGAATCTAAGTTATTAAATATTTTTCTTAAATTTTTTTATTTTATTAATTAAAATAATGTTGGCCTCATTTTTTATTGAGGTTTAGTTTTTCCTCTTTAGTAGCTTAGGGTCTAACCATAGGACTTTTCTTGTTGACTATTTCTCAGAAAACTAGACATGGAACCCTCACCACTAGAAATTCCAAACCCTTCTCCACTCAACTTGAATTCCACATATTGGTCCTAACCTCTAAACACTTAGTAGGTGGGGCCACTGTGGGGGAAACTCAAGATGAGTCACCCTTAGGATTGTTGTACCTTAGGGTCTGGGTGTTGGTCTGGAGCTAAGGCACTCACTACACTTATCTGCATCCACATTCACNGGGGGGGGCGAAAAAAGATAGATGGTGTGAGAACCAAGAGGGAGAGATAGAGAGAGAAAATTAAGGGCTTGGAGATTATCTTCTAGGGTTGTAAGAGGAGAGGGAAGGTAAGAGATTTCTTCTTCATAACACTTCTAAGAGAGAATTGAGAGTGCTTGTAGAGAGCGAAAGGCTTGAAGAGAACTTCAGAGATTTGCTAGGGAAGGATTGTGAGATAAATTGTATTTTTCATTTCTTTTGTTTGTAAACTTATTTTTATATCTCAAGTCCGTATTTTATCGTATCCTTCTCATGAATTATGAGTAGTCTTTTTTATCCTTCTCCTTACTTTGAAGAAATGATTTTGTGAAGAATTAATTTTGTTTTATACGGTTTTAAATTTAATAATTTGTGATGATTTGAACTCTGATCTTCATTTACTTTTTGATCTGGCCAATTGAATTGTTAAAATGTGTTGAGAATTATATGTTCTAAAAAGGGGATATGATTTCTACAACAAAGGGAGAATCACATTTGATTTCATGGGAGAGTATGTCATCCATGGGATTAGGTGCAAATAAATAGGGAAATATACTTCGTTGGATGTAGAATTAAAAGATTTTAAGGTGACAGATTAGAATCCCCAATTTGGTTTAGTTGATTGGAAACTAATGCGAGCATGTTAGCTTTCAGGTGAGGGAGTAGTGGGAGCTCTGAAATGATAACCAGTATCCTCCCAGCCTAACCACAAAATTAGGGACCAAACTCTAGATTAGTCAATGTTCTTTATAACACTCGGAAGAGGGTAGAGAATAGGATTGTTTCAATTTGACACAAAACAATTTTTAAATATATTTTTCAAATGATTACAATTTCTTCACAAGCCATACTTTCATTGTACAGGGGAAGGGTGTTTTCTCATACTTGAAATTTTTTTTAACAAAAACCTTTGTTTTATTTCAGCAATTTTACTTTTGAAAGTTTAACATCTAGTTTAACTTAACTGTTGTAATCATATATCTGCATATTTAGTAACATTTCACTTGAGTTAACTTCAAACCTCATACTTACTTTATTTTTATTTTTATTTTAATTTAAGAATAAAATATTTATAGCTAACTTATATATATTTCTAGCTTCCCTTTGAGATCGATATCTAGGATTCCATTAGAGCCCTGTATTACTTGAACGATACATATACTTGCGTTATATGTAGAAGGGAATTGAGAGTTTAAAAGAGGTTTTAAGATAAATTATTTTCATTAAAGTTACATTATTGTTTGGGTTACATTGCATATTTATTATTAATTTAATCCCAAGTTTCTGCGCATCAGTTATGCCGAGACCAAGGATGACCACGCAAAGTCCAAGAGTAGGGGGCTGAGCCCAATGCAAGTTGGTTGACTTAAAAAGGTGTTCAACACTAGGAAAGCCACTTATTCTAGAAGTAACAACACCATATTGTCCTCTTTAAGTAAAATTGTTTAAAAAAAGAAGGGCTTTTACATACAGAGGACACGATTCTTATGTATTTACACATTTTACTCCTAAACTTCAATATGTATAACCATAGCACTCAAATCTTTAAAATAATATAAAAAATAACATTATTAACAATTTTAAAAAGTGAAATACATCTTTGCATGCATATTTAAATGACCAAAATGTTATATATATGTATATATGAAAGGATAGGTGTGAGATATGTAAAAATATAAGAATTGCGTGCTACCTATGTAAATTTGCCAAAGAAAATAAAACACACTTTATATCAATTTATCCATACATCTAGAAAGCTATCCGTCATGATTCTATAAGTCTCACTCCTTCCTGGTTGTAGTCTTAATTCAATTGGTTTGAGCATAAGAATCTCCTTCTGGGATATTATAAGTTCAAATTTCTTGATTTCTTGAAGTTAATTTGAGAGAAAGCATCAACCCCATATTATTGTGCTTGATATTCATCAGATTATTATGCATGGGAACCGGTCAAGTTAATTCAGCTTAATGTTAAGTGCTTTGGTTTATAATTAGCTGCATTGAGTTTCTCTTATCGGAAACCTTGATCTCTCAAAACTTAATAAAACATTTTTACTTCTACATACTATTTATAAAAATGCACATTTTACGCACTTGCCAGCCAATTCTTATCCTTTTTTTATATCTAAAACATAAACTCTGCTTTTTACATTTACACCACCAAAATGTTTGATATCACATCAAAAATACTACTATTTTAACTTTTATAAAGTACAATATACCTTTTCATGCATCAATAAGGTGATATATATGTAAAAATTGAACTTTAAGAGTTAGATATGTAAATACAATGTAAACATTCCTTGAAAGAAATATGTGATGCATTTTTCAATCCACTTCTCCTAAATGTTTAAGATCATTCCCTTCTTTGGAATAATTATAAGAGGCTCCTCTAAAACCAATAATGCATATATTTCAAAATGTTTTGTAAGAATGCAAAAATAAAAAAAAAACATTAAAACATCCTAACGCTTGTCTGCAGCCATTTCTAGATCCAAATCTGTTAGGAAGCAAACAGTTCAATGTTCAGAAAAACTTTGGTGTTACAGTTTTCCAATTCTTTCATTACTTGAACCATAAATTGTTGTTTTCAATCTTGTGAAAGAAAAAAGTGATTCAGTTTTGGCTGTAATCTTTCTGATAAGCAAGAAAAAAAAACTTGCTTAAGAATCAAAATCCATCTCATTTTGTTTCCTTCTGCCATTACGTCTTCTAAACAGTTTACCCAAAGTAGGCTTCTCTCCCTTTCTTTTCTTTATCGCAAAAAGTGGAGATCGAGCAGCACTTTTCATCCCTTGCATACCCGAAACTCTTCTGCTTTTGGACCACCTCCTGCTTGCTGTTATTGAATTCTCACTAACTAGCTTCTTTGGAGTAGAAGATCCAGCCTTGACGATGTCCATGAATTCGTCATCATCTTCCCCCGTTGTGATCTGGGCAGCCATTACATTATCCAGATTGTCCCCTTCCTCTTCCTGAGTAACTCTCATTGCTTTTATTTCCTTCTCAACGAGTTCACTCTTCATCAATATCTCCTTCTCTTGTGCTTTCAGTGTTTCAATCCATGCATTCATAGCTGCTACCTTCTTCTCTGCCACTTCCTCAGCTAACCCAGCCTTCTTACTCAAGTACTCATACTCCCACTTTGCGACAGAAATGGTTGAAGCATTCCAAGAATCCATGACCCTACTCTTCACTATCTTCTCAACCATGCTTTGCAGCTTCACAAGAGCAGCAGCTTCCGATGCCTTTACTTTTTCAAGCTCTGATATGTTATCCAGCAGCTTCTTCTGCGTGCATTTGATATCCATTTCAGTCTTCTCAATCTCTTGTTTAATGTCACACGCTTCCTTGCTGGCGTTCTCCTTCTCGTCCTTTACGGCCTCCACTTCAGCTTGTAGTTGCTGAAGTGCTTTGCTGAGACTGGAGACAATTCCTCTGGTCCATTCCTCACCCGAAGTGTCGGATTCAAGCTTTGTTCTTGCTTTCAATAGCTNACACGCTTCCTTGCTGGCGTTCTCCTTCTCGTCCTTTACGGCCTCCACTTCAGCTTGTAGTTGCTGAAGTGCGTTGCTGAGACTGGAGACAATTCCTCTGGTCCATTCCTCATCCGAAGTGTCGGATTCAAGCTTTGTTCTTGCTTTCAATAGCCTTGCATTGAGACGCTCAATTTTTGATTCTCCATTTTCTTCCAATTTCTTCATCCTATTTGTTTCTTTAGAAAGTTGCAGCAGCTCAGCCCTGACAAGATCCATTGATGCCATGAACTGAAAGCCTTCTTCCTTGATGTTCACCAGTTGCTTCTTCGCCTTCCCCATTTCATTCTCCACAATCTTCAGTTGCTCCACATCGCTGCTTTTCTTGACATTTTCCACCAAAAGTTCTTTAGGCGAATTCTTGNCAAGATCCATTGATGCCATGAACTGAAAGCCTTCTTCCTTGATGTTCACCAGTTGCTTCTTCGCCTTCCCCAGTTCATTCTCCACAATCTTGAGTTGCTCCACATCGCTGCTTTTCTTGGCATTTTCCACCAAAAGTTCTTTAGGCGAGTTCTTCTCCATTGCTCGAAGGAGCTCCATCTCATGCTGCAGAACACTGACATCAGTGTTAGTGGCAGCCAACTTCTCTTCAAGCTCCTTTGCTCTGCTGATTTCTCTGCGGAGCTCGCTGATACTTTTCTTGGCGNAGGAGCTCCATCTCATGCTGCAGAACACTGACATCAGTGTTAGTGGCAGCCAACTTCTCTTCAAGCACTTTTGCTCTGCTGATTTCTCTGCGGAGCTCGCTGATACTTTTCTTGGCTGCCTCCATTTTCTTAGAGAATTCCATGGCTTCCGCAGCTCGCTGGAGTTCTATCTCCCTCAGTTCCTTTTCTGCTTCGATCCTAGCAAGCTCAACGAGCACATGCTCCTCATTTACTTCCTCAATCTCTTTCCTTAGCGCTTCCACCTTTTTTAGTGATGAACTTGCCTTATTATTGTAGAATTCGATCTCCTTCTCAGCTTTAACCTTGGAATCTAATGCTGATGAAACACCAATCGTCAGTTTGCTGAGCACTTGCTTTAGGCCATCCAATTTGAGCATGAGTTCAGTACACTGAGGATCCTCAGCTCCATTTGCTGAATTCTTCAGTTTTTGGAGTTCCAATTTCCGAGTGTGTACCCGAGCTTCAGACTGCTCAATTTTAAAAACGAGATCTTTCACTGCTTTCTTGTCATGAAAGAGCTTCAATTCTTCTGGGGCCTTCTCCTGCCCAGCCAAACCATTGTCTTCATTGAGCTTATTTACGGTAAACTTTTCTTGGTTAGGTAAGTTTNTTCTTCAGTTTTTGGAGTTCCAATTTCCGAGTGTGTACCCGAGCATCAGACTGCTCAATTTTAAAAACGAGAACTTTCACTGCTTTCTTGTCATGAAAGAGCTCCAATTCTTCTGGGGTCTTCTCCTGCCCAGCCAAACCATTTTCTTCATTGAGCTTATTTACGGTAAACTTTTCTTGGTTAGGTAAGTTCTGATTATTTTCGAGAAGCTTATGGTTAGATAAATCAGAAAAAAATAAACTGCTTTCTAAGGCATAAATATTCGAGTCGAGTACCTCAAGTTGTGAGATGTTGTCTTTGTTCATTCCTAGTTTTCTTAAGAACTACAGAGCAGGGAGGTGCGGTGCTCAGAGACGCAACTCCTTCACCATTAATACTTCTGTGATTATATGAAGAAGAAATGGTGTTTTCGAGATGACTTTGTATGGCTTTGCTTGCCGGAGAGGTAAGGTTATCAGATTTTGAGGATACGAAGACCACACGAGTAGGGGAGACCGGCCCGGGCCGCCGTTCTAACCATCGATAGCCTTGCCGTTTTGTTCTGCTGTAGAAGAGGCTGAGGCGCAACCACGTATGGATGTTAATTTAGGTTTAGGAGTTGAATTTGGAACTGGTTCCGGTTGAACCCCATTGAATTTGAACCCGAGCCGTCTGATGATTTNACCGGCCCGGCCCGCCGTTCTAACCATCGATAGCCTTGCCGTTTTGTTCTGCCGTAGAAGAGGCTGAGGCGCAACCACGTATGGATGTTAATTTAGGTTTAGGAGTTGAATTTAGAACTTGTTCCGGTTGAACCCCATTGAATTTGAACCCGAGCCGTTCAGAATTTAACCCGTCTAATTCATTTATTATTTGAATCATGTCCCAATTAATTCGAATACGGGTGATTTAATTTGATTAGAATTCACCTGACTTAAGCAAGTCAACTTGAGTTANCTGGTGATTTAATTTGATTAGAATTCACCTCACTTAAATTTAAATTTTGATCCATGCAAGTCAACTTGAGTTTNCTGGTGATTTAATTTGATTAGAATTCACCTCACTTAAATTTAAATTTTGATCCATGCAAGTCAACTTGAGTTAGACTAGACATTGGTGGAGGGTGGCTCAGGGCCACACTCACATCTAAATTTTTATTGCCCTTTAATATTACCAAAAAATTCTAAATTTCACTCTCATAAATTTTCATAATAAATAGTAAATGATATTTAAAATTTAATAGTTATATTGATAATAATTTCGAAAATTTTCTGATAATAAAAAATTTTGAATTCAAATACTCATCACAATTTGATTATATCTTAAATTTTATATTTTATTATTGTTATCTCGGTAATAAATAGTTTAAAAATTATGATTCAAATATAGTTGGAATAATTATCAGATAATCTGAACTTAAATATTCCTTTTGTTGAATATAAACTGGGTTGTTCGATACGTCATTTTTTTCTGCACCACTACGTTGATGTCTAGGAATCAATGGCTGGGATTTGCGGGCAACGTCCAAGTAAACTCTCGCAGACGGCCCTACCATCTCTACGGAGCATCGGGTAAGATAAGAAGTAGGTGCTGATATGTGAGTAATTGGATCTTTCGTATTGTAGATTTCGCTTTGAGCGTACGACTCATCCAAGCCTCAAGTTCGGCTACCGGCCTGTAATCTATAATTCTATGCGACGATTGCGATCATTTTTTTATCTTTTTTACTTATAATTTGATGCCAATAAGAGCATATTTATTATGTTAAATATATATATTTTTAATTTCACCTAAAGTCGGTTAATTTTTTTTGCGATTTGGTATTTAGAACGGGCAAACCCAAATTTAAAATTATCCAGAACTACGATTTTAAATAAACTAACAGTTAAACTGATTGGCTGACTAGACAAATCCAGTAATATCAAAATTGATTCAATCAGAGTCAAATGAAGTGTGGATTAAGTCGTTTAGAGGGTTAAATAGATTATAAATCTGACAAGCTTATAGTTAAATTGAACGTCTCAGTGGGATGAATCCAATAAGCCTAAGATGACTCAATTTTGACATTATTAATGCACTTAAATGTCCCTAAAATGTTGTCTGATCAATGAAATTATGCTAAACCATCTAATGGAGTGGTTCGGATTTTTGTCTTATTTACAGAGAATGCTACTCCCAAATTATATAAATATAGCCCCAGGAGCTAAATGTGGAGCCGGATCAAGAGAAGAAAGAGCCTATTTTTCAATTGCATTCCAGACTGAAGACTCGACAATCTTTTTACTCGCAGCAGTCTACTACCATCGACCACCTTCTGTCAGTCACTGTCGGCCGCCACCTACTCATGACCATTGGCGAACCTCGTGGAGTAACAATGTACTTTGCAGAGTAATGTTGCACCATGTGGAGTAATGATTTACATTGTAAAGTAATGAAGCATCCTATGAAACAGCATAGTGTCCTGAATATTATGCTACAACATACCTCAAAGATGATGTACCAAAGTTTCCATAATAACTCCAGTAAAAATTGCTCTCGATCATTGTACAACGAATCCTTTTCTGCACATACATTGTACTATGAGCAGCTTTTTAACCCTTTTCCATTTATGAGATATGATCATATACTTGTACTCACAATCTTATAGTAAATCATTTTGTCTGGACTAGGCCCCGTGGATTGTTATATTTTCGATTTTCTATGAATTATTTTTGGTGTCTCTACTTGTTATTTTTATTATTTGTTTATTTGTTGGTTTACTATTATTAAACTTCCTACACACAACAGCTTGATACTATCAGTGGGACCAAACTAATCCCACAACTGAAGAACTTCTTAAACTTCTTAAATGGCCATCATGTGTAATACTCATAACAACATATGATCACATTGTCACACATACCATTCCAAAGGAGATTCATAGAGCCAAGAGGGTCAAGCTAGTACCTCTTCCACCATGAAAGACGACATCTTGTTGACGAACTAGCCTCGGGCCCCTCTCTCAAGAACCAAGTGTGCTTGGAGGAGTCATAAAATGAGATTTATCAGCTCCTACGTGAGTCTTAGCAACCGATGCTCGCCGAGCCAGATGGATCATACTTACAACAAGTTCAACAACCAATGAGAAATTCCTTTATTGAGCTTGCTTGAATTGGCCTACTCCTCATGATGGAAGCTGTCTTTCACTAGGCTAGGATGTCTCCTTGATATTGCAAGTTTCACTCATCAATATTTTTTTGCTAAACAAACTTGTAAACCTCCAATGCTTGTTGGGATCCTGACCTAGGAACGTCATACTACCGCTCCTAAAAGTGTAATCTATGAGGAACTATAGTGTTTGGTTTATGAAAAATTTCTCTTGGGGGATAGGGATCGTTTCTCCACTTCATAATTTCAAAAAGTTTTCTCCCATGGCTGAGGTGTTCCTACATCACCTTATCTCAGTAGGCTAAAAGCTCTCAAGCATCTACTCCCATGATGGAGTAACTAGCCCATATGAGAGGATCATTCATTATCGATCCATCATTCACAACCAATATGTTTTTGATGTGCTTATTTGCCAAGTTTTCTCTGCCAATCTCAAGGTTCAGGCTTGCACTTGGTTCTACTCTCTACTGGGAGGGACTATCCATACCATTAATGAGCTCGCCAGACTATTTATGGACTAGTTTATAGAAAAAAAATGATCATCCAAGATTCATCATGATGTGTAGAAAAGAATACTTGAATTCCCTTATATTTTTCACATTATTTTGGATGGAAATTTCACTTTAAGTAAATATATTTTAATGTTTTTCTTATATGTATAACATGTATTGGAGAAATGGAGCAAAGTGGAGATGACTTGAATCTATGGATGTCACAAGTGACTGGCGCCTTATCGCCAGATTTCTTAAGCGCTTAAATGACAGGTCTAACCTAGGAACCAAAGATACTGGAACTCAATGGGCTTGACCAATTTTGTGCTGATAATATAATTTTATGTGTTTATAGTGGCTACTCCAGTGATGTGGGTATAACTAATTTTAAAAAAAAATATTTTTTGTAATTATTAATTTAAAAAATTCACTAGGATAAAAATGTAATTGCACGTATCATTCAAGTGATATAGGATTTTCTTTTAGTCTCAAGTATTGATCTCACGGGGAAGGAATAACTGTTTTTATAGACTTAGTAAAACTCTACTTAAACTACATATAAATTATCTAGGAATTAAGATTGAAATTATATGTGTAAAAAGGAGTAGTTATACCTACTAATTCTATTTTTAAAATTAAATAAAATGCTAAGTATTTATAAACTAGCTTTTCATAGAAGAGTAGAAATTATATGAAAGTCCTTCCCCTTCCAAGGAGAGTATAATCAGTGTAGGAATCAAATATTTATAAATTTAAATGTTGTTTTGTGACAAATAGGAGCATACTTATTCTTTAACCTTTTCCATGTAAATAAAGAACAGTGGCTAACCTAGAGTTATGTTCCTAAATCCTTGGTTATGCTGGGTAGATTCTAGCCTGTCACCCCAAAGTACCCATGTATGCCCTCAATTTAGCTAACCTATCCTTAAGTTTCAAACACTAGATCAAATGTGTTAAGGTTCTATCCAGTTACCCTAATAACAATAATTTACACCCATAAAAACTTATCTCCTTATCTATTTGTACTCACACCATGATTACTTTTTCATCATCCTAAAGGTTAGTGTGGTAATTACTAATAAAGAAAAAACATAGCCCTCTGATCCCCGATCCTAAAGCTTATGCACAATATAACAATAGTTGTGATGGTATTTTTCACTTATATTTCATTATTTTGCAACAAAACCAAAAACTTGAAAAATAAGAATTTATATATATATATATATATATATATATA